>CAIGQW010054868.1:2902883-2929107 GCA_903798125.1 Danio choprae
AATAATAATAATAATAATAATAATAATAATAATAATAATAATAATAACACAATTAATAATACATCTGTATGCTTTTGTAAAATCAGCATGTTACATTGTGTTTGATAACAAAAAGCGGATTAATGATGGTGAAAATTTACCTTTGCCATAACATACAGTACATTTCAAGTAAAATAAAAGATAAATATCTAATGTAATATGTCACAATATTATTGTTTTTACAGTTTTTTAATGAATATAATTAATGACTTAACCAGCATGTCAGCCTTAATGTAAATATATAAAAAAATTCCCAGCTTTGTACTGGTAAACACAGAGTCAACACACCAATTCAACAACACTCATTAACCAGTAAAATCTGGCTTTTAGCTTTTAACCCTGCAATCTACAGCATACATGTGTCCTGTCTAAAGAAACTGTAATCAAGATGACACGTACATTTTATTTTGTGTATGTTTGCATATTTTAGTGACATACTGTATTAGGACACAAATTTGTATAATCACATTGGTATGACATGGATAGGACTTAGGATGACATTGCACCATGTCCACATTTTTTATAAAAGGTTTATAAATCATACAGATTATTTATTTATTTATTATTTGAGGCCTTAAGATGAAGAACCAAATACTTCCATATTTCCAAATTTTGAGTAATACGATTTTTTTTCATTTGGATTGGGAACATTATATTATATATTTTTATTAAGATATATATTTATATAACAATAGTAGGGTCTCACTGTGGCGCGATGGATAGCACGATCGCCTCACAGCAAGAAGGTCGCTGGTTCGAGCCTCGGCTGGGTCAGTTGGCGTTTCTGTGTGGAGTTTGCATGTTCTCCCCGTGTTGGCGTGGGTTTCCTCCAAGTGCTCCAGTTTCCCCCACAAGTCCAAAGATATGCGGTATAGGTGAATTGGGTAAGCTAAATTGTCCGTAGTGTATGTGTGTGAATGAGTATGTGTGTGTGTGTGGATGTTTCCCAGTGATGGGTTGCAGCCGGAAGGGCATCCGCTGCGTAAAACATATGCTGGATAAGTTGGCAATTCATTCCGCTGTGGCGACCCCAGATTAATAAAGGGACTAAGCCGAAAAGAAGATGAATGAATGAATGAGTTATGACACTAATGAGAGTGACTGATGTGAGTGTCATAAATGGAACTCTTACCTTACAGAAGATATATAAACATATAAATATATAAATAAATAAATAAATAAATAAAATACAGATGAGATTAAGTAAATTGTAGCTTAAATGTCTGTTTAAGACCCACCAAAAAGGCTAATTTTACGCTACACTACAGTCAATATTATTATTTTACATTTATTTGTAAACCTAGTGCATTTTAAAATGCATTTCACTTCTTATCCTTGCTTTATCTATCAAAATAATAATATTTTTGAATGTTTTGAATAAGAATGTTAATGAAAGTCTATGAGGGGGTGCATTTTGCGGCAGGGGTACGTTTCTCAGCACAACACTGGACGCTAAAATGCATGCAGCCAATTTAATTGTTATGGACATTTAAGGTAGAAAAACGTTTTGGTGTTTTGTAATTTGAATAAAATAATGATAGAATGAAATATACACACATATAGGAAAAGTCAGGGTACTATAGCTATCTGGGTTTTATTTAAAAAGAAAGTTATTAAATTACAAAAATGAAAGTCAAATTTACTGCCTTGATAGTTCAAGCAATAGGAATAGGCTTAAAACAGGTATAAAAACAACGGAAACCTATGGAATGTCTCCACAATTTACAAAAAGAAAAGGGTGTGTGTGTGTTAGTGTGTACAGTATATGTGATGTACTGTAGCCACAAAACTTTGTTCTTGTACAATGTGATGAGGCACATGAAGTTAATAAATGCATCATTGTGCTTTACCTCTCTTGTGAGATCTCCTGACAGAGCCAGGCAATAAACACAGCCAGCCTGTAGTATTAGGGACTAGTATTAGGGACCTTTCTATTTTTCTGCTTTCCTCTTGAACTCTTTTAGGATGCACACCATCACCATCGACCGCCCTGTGTCTGTCTTCACTCCCCAGCACATAATAACACAACAGTGTGAGCATCCAACGGCCACTGCAAATCTGCTCAGTGGTCAACTTTAAAAAAAGAAAAGAAACACACAGACTCCAGAACAGCATTACTTGAACAATTCTGCCTATACATCACTGTCTAACCATTTCAGTGTGGATATAAATGTACGGATTATGATATTCAGCAGTAATGGAAACAGCATGTTCAGGTTCAAACCAACTCACACAATTACAGGATGAGTAAAGAGTTCAAAGACAAGCTTTACACCATGTCTACACCCGATGTGAATGGCACAGTGCTTTGCAAAATAAGCAAACAAAACTCACCGGTGTATATGTAATGTCCTCCGTTATTTTCCCTGTCTGCCATTTCAATGTCTTTGTGCTTTATTACTGCTAATAACAGTTAACTTCATTCATTCATTCATTATTATTTCAGCTTAATCCCTTTATTAATCTGGAGTCGCCACAGCGGAATGAACCGCCAACTTATCCAGCATATGTTTTACGCAGTGGATGCCCTTCCAGCTGCAACCCATCTCTGGAAAACATCCATACACACCCATTCACTACGGACAATTTAGTCTACCCAATTCACCTGTACCGCATGTCTTTGGACTTGTGGGGGAAACCGGAGCACCCGGAGGAAACCCACGCTAACACAGGAGAACATGCAAACTCCACACAGAAACGCCAACTGACCCAGCCGAGGCTCGAACCAGCGACCTTCTTGCTGTGAGGCGAACGTGCTACCCACTGCGCCACTGTGAGGCCCCAGTTAACTTTATTACAGTTATATAACTTACATAACAGTTAACAGTCTAAATTAATATCATTGTTCCATTTTTTAAAATCCTTTGCTTATTATACTAGGCTATTTCACCTGTCAAATGGGAATCCTGCATCCCAGACTGTGTGACTTTCAGTCTGTTTAGAGAAAAAATAAGCATATTAGAATGATTTCTAAAGAATCACGTAAAACAAAACTTGAACCAATGATGCTGAAAATACAGCTCTGAAATCAGATGAATGAACTACCTTTTTATAAAGGTAACACAATTTGTTTTCAGAAAACAATTTGTTTAGTAACCAGTCCGAATATGAATGCCTTTTTCCAATTTTCAAAGACATTTTTGTGAACAAAAGAGACTCTAAAAAAATCCAAACCATTATTCCAGACTTAAAAATACTGTAAAGGTGTTTAAAAAATTAACACTCACAATTTTTTCGATCTCAGGTCTGTGAACATCTCCAGTAAGTTCAATAAGTGAAACTATATATTGTAATCGTCCGTTCTTTCCCCTTCATAGCATAAACCTTTTGTTTTCACCTCTCTCATCCTGCACCTTTATTTGGGAAACAGCTGGATGGTGAAGCGAAGTGAAGCCTTGTGCTGTGAGGCATAACTGTGAGTTTCTGTGGGTTCATGCTCACACTGGGTCCCAGAGTCCCAGCCCTGTTGTTAGCCACTTAGTTTCAGCGACGTACACGAGTGCAAGAGTTCACTCTGCCGTGTCGGAAAAACATAAGCATCTTTCTCCCAGAGAGATCTCCAGCCTGATTCACACCCTGAGACAAATGCTTATGGAAGCACATTTGGTCAAACAACCACGGCACTACCACCCCTCACACTTTCAGACGTGACCCTTAGCCATCTGTTGAGGACGACTGCATTTATTTATCATTATTAGATCCATTATAGTGTGCATACAAATCTACAAAACCATGCTTAAAGCCGTGATGACACAGAAGTGCAGAGTTTAAAAAATTGATAAATAAATATAAAGTCTAGCTTCATGCACTCTTTATCATCAGCAAGATCAGAAATCCAAGCGGCGATTTAAAATTAATTTGTGCAAAGCTAATTATACTAAAATGTAAGCATTAAGGCCTGTCCCTAACCCCATCCCTAAACATGACCATTGCGATATGAATGTGTGCAAATGTACAGGAAATGAGAACATTGTCATTCATTCATTCATTTTCTTTTCGGCTTAGTCCCTTTAATAATCTGGGGTCGCCACAGCGGAATGAACCGCCAATTTATCCAGCATATGTTTTACGCAGCAGATGCCCTTCCAGCTGCAACCCATCACTGGGAAACATCCATACACACTCATTCACACTCATACACTACGGACAATTTAGCTTATCCAATTCACCTATAGCGCATGTCTTTGGACTTGTGGGGGAAACCGGAGCACCCGGAGGAAACCCACGCCAACATGGGGAGAACATGCAAACTCCACACAGAAATGCCAACTGACCCAGCTAAGGCTCGAACCAGCGACCTTCTAGCTGTGAGGCAATCGTGCTACCCACTGCACCACCTTGAGGCCCATGAGAACATTGTGCCAATTCACATTAATCACTAACACACCAAAACGTAAAATAGTGTTTCTGTAAAACACTGAACAGAAAAAATCTGAATCAAAAATCGGAGTATTAAAACAGCTGTCATTTACCGCTACATTAATTTACATTGTTTTTGAATTAGAAGATGCTGCACTAAAAATGTTTTTTTACACAATAGCATCTATAAAACATGCCATACAAAAAGAAAAGAGAATTTATATTTCAAGACACTTTTAAAGTTAAAATTTTTTTTTTAAAAACCTGTTCTTCAAAAGAAAGAAAGAAAGAAAAAAGAATAAAATAGCTCTTTTGTTTATATGCAAAAGAACTCAAAAGAACCTACAACTCTAAGTCTCGTCAGTGCTTATTAAGCTGAAAGGAAATAAAAGTATTTTAGCATCAAAGAACTACGCACTTCAGGATCCACTTTAGAGCTGCATAAAATAGAAGAGCTGCATGTGAGTCACCCTTCACAGGAAATGCGCAAATTAAAACTGGTAAATGTCACTTAAGTATGTGCTCCCAGTTCATGTTCACTGGGACTTTTTACAACTTAAAAATCCAGATGGCCTTAACCACAATTATGCATTTTGAAAGCAACCCTGAAGACACTTTCTAACTGTATATTTCTAGAAATCATTGCAGAAACATTTACACAAGGACATCTATAGGCCTAATCATGACAGACACCATATTGAATTTCACATGGACAAAAGAGTCTTTACAGTCTTTACAAAGGCAAGCACATTATAAAAATCATGTCGTTTTTAAAATGAGTTTAGAGGTTTTTGCCTTGTTCTGAAAGCCTTTTGGAAATATGTTTCATCAGCTGAACAATTGGTACATTGTTAAGCTAAAGTACAACCTGTGGAACACACTGTTCTTCTATCATTTTCATTCCTATCAAAAATGACATATGCTATTATGTCAATTCAAACGAGTCTTGTCTGAAATTGTACTGTATGTTATTGAGGTGTTTGAACAATCTAGATCTGTGACCCACAGCATTCTTCGTGTTTATTGGCAAAATGCACAAAATGGAATAAAGTCTGAACTAGAGAAAGTCCTTAAACTCTTTCCTTCTGTCTAAAGTCCGTCATACATTTAAAAACAAGTGTCTTTGATGCTGAACTTTGTAATGCAGGGAAGGTAATAGTCCATGATGTTCCTTCATCTGTCATTTTTATTGATGCACATGTGGTCTGAATTACTTCCTGGAGACAGGGCGCTATTTTGGCTGAGAGTACATTTACTACTGTCTAAAACCCTCGGTATTTCTCTGCATTGGCTGTCTTCTCTATTCTTATAACCTATACCATGCGATTTTCTTCTGTTATGTAGTTTTCATCAATGCACAAAGAAGTGCCAACTATGAAGCGATGTCTTTTTTTGCTTCGCTTATTCTCCTTTGCTTCTCAGCACTCAAAAGCCTCTCAATGAACACAGAGAATGGAGATCTCCCAACTCCCAACATTCAATAGACTCTCTTAGAGCTGAAAAGGAAACCACTGAATCAAAAGGTGCTGTAATAATTGTTACATCTTTGACCATGTGCTTAGGGAAGAGAGGTTATAAAAAAAGAAAAGAAAAAAACGAAGCAAGGTTTAAACAATCCTTTTCTCTGTTTTTGTTTGATCTGAAATACAGAATAAAAATGTGAATGCTGCAAATTTAGGAGCCTTTTCTTTTCTCAATATTCTACCTAAACACGTGACATAAAATATTTTAACAATTTTTAACAACATAAAGCATGTAAAACATTTGTTATAATTAAATGTAATTTTTAAAACAACAACAAAAACTTGCTAGCTCATTCCAAAGTGATTCAACTCCTCGCATACTGTATAGAAATTCTTCCAACGAAATCATTTCCTTGATTTCCTGCTGATTATGAAAAATCTCTAGACATGCACGGATTCTAATTCTAATCATGTCTCAGGAACAATGCCATAGAGCCTTTGGAGACCAAAGCAAAGGACTGGAACTGGCACAATGGCCTACATAACAGTCTGAGCTCAAAATCAAAGGGACTTCAAAAGGAGTTCCTCAGGGCCCAAGTGTTGATCCTGTGCTAATTCTGTGGCCTGAAACTAACACTCTTCTTTCTTTTCTAGAAACTGACACTTGTTTACCCTTGAGTCTGGCCAAATGAGCACAGAGAAACTTTCAGAAAGCTGATATGGAGAATTGTGTGTGATTGAATCGTATGTGTTAGTTTGATGGACAGGAGACTGGAAATGAAATCTTCTGTACAACACAAGAAAGGATATTTCATCTTTCTCTTTAAGAAATACAAATACCCCATAATATGTGACCTTGGCACACAAAACACATTGTATAAGTCGATAATGGATAAGATGATATTTTGTAAATTACCTATAGTAAATATATAAAAACTCAATTTGTGTTTAGTAATGCACTTCATTAAGACAGATTTCAAGTTGTATTTCGACCAAATATTGTCCTTTGTCGACCAAATATTGACCAAATATTGTCAACCAACTTTCCTTCTAATTATTCCCTGTTTTTTAATTTAATTATTATTCTTTTTTAATCAAGGGCTGCCACAGCTGAATGAACCGCCAATTACTCTGAAGTATGCTCTTCCTGTAGCCACCCAGCACTGAGAGTACAACAAACACACACTCTCCCATTCACACAATAGCTCATTTTAGCTCATCCTATGAAACTACACTGCATGTCTTTAAACAGTGGGGGAAACCGGAGCAACCAGAGAAAACTCATGCAGACACAGGGAGAACAAGCAAACTCCACACAAAAAGGCAGGGACACCAGCAGGGACTCAAACCAGTGACCTTCTTGCTGTGAGGCAACCGTGCTAACCAGCTTTCAGGTAATGTATAAATCTCAGTAAAAAAAAAGTAAATTCCACATTCATGACTGGTTTTGTGGTCTTAAAAAGAACTTAAAAGTCTTAATTGACACGACTGAGTTTAATCTGAATTGAATTTTCATCCAATTGAAAGGGGTGATGTGGACTTAAAATATTCATTTAAATACAATTAAATACTAAACTCTTTTAAACAATTAATGGAATGTGAGAATATCTATTAAAGTATTAATGTGGCTCATGATTGTGGTTTAGTGATCTCCAGTCTGTATCTGAAGTGGCTGATAGCAGACAGAAACTCGTCTCTCTGAAGATGCTCCACCGCTCCTTCAGATGTTGATTCAGATTATACAGAGTCTTCATCTTTAAGGCCAGTGCAGTGTCTTAGCTGTCAGTGGGCATGATGAGAGCTGGTAAATCCACTATACTGTAGTTCCTGTTAAAAAAAAGCCAAGCCTCAGGGCCAAGGACATGTGTAGAGACAGTGCTTTAACCCCCGTCTGTGGTCCATCTGACTGAACACCGGGCTTGCTGAGCTATTGGTTTTATGGTGTATGCGTATGCCAGTATTTGTGTGTGCATGCCAGTGAAATAATGCGAGTAATGCGAGACCTCAAGGCAATTGTAAGATGGTAATGGCCTCTCTCAGTATTTCTGAAACTCAATGAGGGTCCCAGAGGGTCCTGGATCAAGAATCGGCCAATGTCACAACAAGTGCACACATCAGAGCCTTGGGTATTTTGAATATCTCTGTTTTTATTTAAAAAAAAAATAATGTAAATACTGTCAAAAGATATTTGAGTAGAGCACCTAGGGAAGTAAGAATCTGAAAGTCTATTAAACACACTTTCATTTGAATAAACATTTTACTGGAAATTTAGCATGGAGGCTTCATATAATAAGATGATGTCATACAAGCAGTTCATTAAGCTACCTTAAGAATTTTAATTCATTTACTGCAGTGGTTTAAGCTGTAGTATTGCCGAATGACTAAAGAAATGTTATCGTTAGCATTATGGTGAAAAAAACTGTACATTTCTAGTCCAACCACCTAATTGCAGTCTTACACCAATGATGGAAATTAGAACAGTTATAATAGCTAAATATGTGCAGGAGTGTTATATTATATTATATTGCAGTTTGGATGAGTTAAATGTTAATGTTAAATCAAAAGTAATTCACTGAATATTTGTATAGAACAAAATATTTGTATGCCAAAATAGTGAGTCTGATCTCATACTTGTAATGTACACCGTGTCATGCAATAATTGTGCATAGAGGGCACAGATTACTAATAATGTAAAATAAATGCAACAATATATGTGTCTACTGTTTATTATGTGCCCATATTACAAAATTAAATCCTTACTGGACTTAGGGTTTACTGATTTTAGTTGTAGTCATACAAAGTCATATAAAGAAATGTTGCATCAACAGTCCTGTGAATACAGGGTGCTATAGCAGCCCCAGCACCCATATTCTAACACCCCATTTAAATTTCACCAGTTTTGTAGTATTGTGTAGTTTTGCATCTGTAAGTTACTGTCATTTCCCAAATGCATCCTTGCCATAATTTCAGAAAATTACCTGATCCTTAATTAACCAGTCATAAGGTGTTCTGTAACTCAATTACAAACAACCTCAGCCTATATTCAGGTTACACTTTGGGAATTAATGTATCCTTAATAAAGGATTAGAGAATTTGTATCTGACAGTAGGTAAATTATATTAATTACTAATAAAAGTTACATCGTCAATATTTACTCGCCGTCATGATGTTCCAAACTTGGGGTGTGTTTCCCAAAAGCATCGTTAGCCAACTATATTTGCAAGTCTGTTACCAGCATAATTCAGTGATAAAGCGTGAATCAACAGCTTGAGCTAATATTCAGAAACAGCATTGCACACTTGTGGGGTTAGAACTACAGCTCTCGACTGGTGAATAGAAGCATAGATTCTTCAAAACTATGACATGGAAATGCACCCGGGCTAAGTAAGCATACTATCATGCAGTACAATCTATATCTTTCAATCCATATGTAAACAGATTTCATTCTACATCTTTTACTTTTGGCGTGACTGAGCAAGATTCTGATGGGGCTATAGGCCCGTCAAGCCATTATCCCAATCTCCAAACCGCCTGCCCCACCAGCATGCCACTGATTATCTCACACAAACTTTAGCAAAAGATATCACTCCCTGCACTGCAAAAAAATGACTCAAAGATGATTCATTGGATTTACTAAATTGATTTAAGTTAAGTGGTTGTAAACAATTTAAGTTGAACATTACTAAATTCAATTTGTTTGTTTATATTCAACCCATATACATTTTTTGCAGAAATATATATTTTTTCAGTGTATCACCACCTGCATGACTTCACTAACGACTGTACTAATGTTCAAACCAATGTGGTGTGACAGTTCAGAAAACTGTCATGACTAGCTAGTTAATTTCTCCAACAATACACTATGACAGTTCAGCAGTGAATTAGGATATAACACATTTGTATGACTTTCTTTATTCCATGGAACAAAAAAGAAGGCATTTTGAAAGATTGCACAATTCACTTTTTTTACCCTTGAAATAAATTACAATGAAATTAGAATAAAAAATGTACAATTAGCATGTGCTCGAATTTTGCAGGCAAAATTAGTTTATTGTCTCCTCTGATTAGTGTAGCTTTGTATGAAGCTCAGCCAGTTTGATCAGTGTCCAGTTTGAAGCTGCTGCAAAATCTGGGTTTGGAAATCTTTTGCCAAATTATAGAATGTGGATATTCAGACTGGATTTCACCAAACAATGACACAAAATAAAATGTACCCAACAAAGACAAGTGTGATCACATATTTCACAATAAAACAAATCATTTGAAGCATTGCATGAGCCAATGTGAGGAACGGACAAAAAGTCTATTTACTAATAACCTTCATTAATAACATTTCAGTGAGCTCTTTACTGCTACAACCAGACTGACTCATGTCACCGACTCATGAATTTTTAGGTAGGAAATCTTGAGTGGACAGGCAAGATGGATTGCTTTGTGTTCAAATACACCTTTTGTGACCATCTGTGTTTAGATTCCATTTTCCACTCTTATATCCTCATATTTTGTAACAAAACCACTCACCTTTTCTGCAGGTTCTGAGTGAATGCAAAGTGAAGGAAAGAGATGTGGATGGCAAGTGTAATTTTGATCACAATCCTACCTTGTTTTGGTGCACTTTCTCACAAGTGCCATCATGTGTTTGGTCAGAAGGTGAAGAGTAAGTGGTCTTTTGTGACTGTTCAAATGCATTTGACAACATGAGTGTTTACGCTAGGAAAGCAATCCGATCAAATGTGTTTGTGGCTGCCGCTGGAACTGGTCAAAACTGGACAAACTCATAATATTTCAGACCTCCATTTAAAGCTGTATTAAGCATCATTTATTGAATCAATTAAATTCTATCTTCACACTCACAAATCAGGGTCAGTGAGCTGTTTTAACTGGTTCACAAAACCAACATGGCATATCCATGGAGTAACCAGTATAATTACTAAAATGTTTTTTATTAGGAAATAATAAAGCCAATTTTTTTCTTTTACTACTTACAAAAAAATAAACAAACCAAATAGTTCTAAAGTTCTTTTCCCACAAGTTTGTGAGATAATCATAGCTAATTATTGTCATGACTGTGGATTCTTCAATTAGTAATCAAACTCCATCTTTCTAATTTCTCATGTATCACACTGTATCATTTTGTTGACGTAAACAGCAAAATTCTGGGTACTTGTCAACATCAATATCTCTGAGCTGATATTACTCATCCTCAGAGCATTAACTGAAGGATGTTATGTAGGCATCTACTCCTACGAGATTGTGTTACTCACCCATGCTAAATGCTGTTTCACCATCCTCACTCATATGTGTGCCATCATGAGTCAACACCGTCACCAATGAGTCCTCTAATAACATTAAAGACATCTGTATATTCACAACATTTCAAACTAGTTTGCCAAAGTATGCATAAAGTTGTTAAAAGAATACAGAAAACAACCAACGTCAAAAACTATGTGTTGACAGTTTAGTTTGTCCATTTACATCAGATGTTAACATCCATCAACACTGTGATTTTCATTACAGCAATCATTTTGATATTTTATTTTTAGATAATAAATATGGCATAATTTAGACAAACTAGGATGGGAAGACATAACATGGCAACAGCTAAATGATATTTAATTTCTCATGACATGTCCTTTGTGTTATGAACAACTGAAGTTTTTTATCTGATATATACACCATATTTATAATAAAATACAGGTCACGCCATGTGTGTGTGTGTGTGACCTTGACCTACAAAACCATAATCATAAGTATCAATATTTTTTATATCACCAAAAACTGAATAAATATGTTACAAATGGACAATATTTGGCTGAAATACAACTGTTAGAAATCTGAGGCTTCAAAAAAAAAATCTAAATACTGAGAAAATAGCCTTTAATATTAATGACAATAATGTATGTTTACACATGGACATGTCATGAAAGAAAAATCACTTGTTTTGACCCAAACAACTTATTTTGGTTATTGCAAAACTGTCTATTTTAAAACTATGTTTATTAAAAAATGTTCACTGGGTTTTATCAGCATGTATAACACAAAAGCAGTTGCTAAAATATACAGACATGTTTAAACTCACATATATAACACAGAAAGTATGTGTATCATCTTAACATCACACAAGCACAGGAAACAGACTTTATTTTAACAGATGTAATGTTCACTGGCTTCCAACGTTTTGCAAAACATATGTCAGAAAAGTATAGAATGGCTTTCACCAGCATGGACCACGCCACACTTTGAGCTAGACTGTATTGTAGGGATGTAGGGATGAAAGGGATGGTAAAGGAACAGTGGGATGAAGGGAAAGGGAAGTAAGAGGATAAACAGTAAACAGCTAGTTAGGTTGATCAGGCATCCTACGATGATGCCCAGAGAGTCAGAGTGGGGGTACCTTCTCTGTAATATTTTGGTAGAGTGATTGGACCCCCCGATTCAACCTAGGAGGGAACAGAGGGTTATAAGGATTTGGTAATGGGAAGCAAGGAAATAGAGGGAGGGAGGGTGAGTTGGTCTGGCTTAAAAAAAGTTTTAGTTAGTAGGTGATTGGTTAAGGAGGCAAAGTGAGGCGTGGTCCCGCTGTCGAAACGTTAAAAAAAACGTTAAAACGTTAAAACAAGTTAACTCCATTAAAGGTGAGGACTAGTCCTTCAAATATGCAAATACGCAGTGCTGCTTAAAAGTTGTAGAACCCCTTGCAAAATATTTGATAATGTGAATAATTTTACCAAATTGAGAGAGATCATACAAAATGCACGTTATTTTTTATTTAGTATCCTAAGATATTTTAGATAAAAGAGGTTTGAAAAATTTGCAAGACCAAAAAATTCTATAATTATTAAAATCCCTTGCAAACCCCTTGCACAAGTTTGTGAAACTTTGTTTTTTAATATTCCGTGTGTTTACCTACATGATCTGCTGTACTGAACAGTTTAACTGCCTGCTGTTCTTCAAAGAAATCACCAATGTGCTGCAAATTCTTCAGTTTTCCAGCATCTTTTGCATATCTGAACCATTTCCAGCAGTGACTGTATGATTTCCAGATCCATCCATCTGGAAAGGGTTAAAATATGCAAAAGGTGCTGGAAAACACAGAGTATTAAAAACCAAGGGTTCACACACTATTGTAGAAAGTTATTTTAATTATTCCAGCTGTTTTTTTGACTTGTAAATGTAAATGTCCTTTATGTAAAATATCTTACTAAGGACAAAATAATAACATGGATTTTGTATGATCTTTCTTATTTTGTTTAACCACACAAGTGTCACCCTATGTTTGGAATTCAAACTTGAACATATTTGGTGATATATGCTCATTATACATAGTTTGTCAAGATAAGTTCAGATATAGAAACATTTTTTTGTAGGTGAAAAATGTACTGAAAAATGTCCTTCATATAATAGTCCTTAAAATGTCCCGACAGTTAAGGGGTTAAACTATTGATTCTGCAAGAGATTTAGAAACTTTCAAGCAGCACTGTAAAGCTAATTTGAACTATTATTAAATGGTCTTTAGAAGGATTGAAGGTCAAGTTTTAGCGGTGCTAAAAATAATGACACGGGCAAAGATATTCATAAAAATGTGTAAGGCCATGCATCAATAAGCATCCTTAATGACTAACCTGCCATTCTGATAGCCAGACCTTCATGTAAGCAATTATCCTTTGTATTTTCTGATCAAGAGATGTTCATATCTTCACTGAACAGCACTACAGATTAATTATTATCTAAGGCACATATTTTAAAGATTTCTGGCTTTAGTGTTTTCCAAGGACATTCATCTAACAAGGACTTACTCTGCAAGATGAAGGAACCAAAGTTTTTGAGATGCGATTTAGTTCAATGTGTGCCCAATCAATAAACTAACCCAAGAAATCATATTTTTCCCATCAAGGCCTATGCAGAATCACCCTGCTGTGCTGAGTAATGGCAGTCAAGCAGGAACAGCACAATGCTCTCCACCCCTGCAGCTCACACTCACAAACGTCCCATAATCCTCATTAGGGTCTGCCTAATGACTACTTACAATTCAATGGGGATCTATTATCAGTCATTAAACACAAGGTCTTATGCAAGACTAATTGGATTAATTTCTGTGATAAATAGGAAAACTAAATTTGTAGCCGTATTTATTGTGAACAAAAAAAGCTGCAACCAATGATTCTGCCACTGCATCCATTCCACAATTAAGTTACCAAAAAGGCTTAGGATAGCAGGAATGAATTGTATAATGCATTCAACAATGAATCTAAAATGGTGTCATACTCATTCTTTGTGTTTAATTAGATGTGGCACAATGGAAAACACAAAAATCGGATGAGTCGAAATCAATGTAGTGTTGGCCTCACAAAAACCAACCCATGTACACGGAATTACTTACAACAAGTTAACTGCCACCCACTGTTTCTTTTTCCCACCATTTTATTACGTTTCTTGTTAGGTGCAAACTCTAGATGCTAATTCTATTGTACTATTAAGCTGTAAGTAGCAGTTTCATTAGAACTACATCACAGTGCAACGTTTGATACAGATTCTTCAAGAGCAGTAATGTCATTCAAACCAATCTGTTGTCAAAACATCTCAGAATCAATCATTTCATTTCAATACGCAATTTAAGTTTCACTTTGTTAAAGCTGGCATGAAAAAGATATTCACCGTCTATTTTTCTAAATGCATGCTATTCATATTACTTTGAACTACATCTACGCACAAGTTTATGAAATTAGCAACCACTTGACAAATCCAAGTCCTACAATTTTATTTCCCCCAATAATTGGTTTCACTAGGATGCACGATACAATCCAGAAGATCTGCCATTACTTTTGTTATGGCGGGCATACACTGATTTCAGAAAGAAACCAACTCACACTATAAGGGAATATCACATGCTATGTAAAGTGAAAAGCTCACGATTCATCTGCACACATATGGTCCGATTGGTCAGCAGCAACTTGACTGATCACACTATGAAATCAACATGTAACACGTCTTCTTCTTCTTCTTTTTTATTTAATGGTGGCAAGTAAACTAGTGTATGCTGTATTTAAGCAACCTACTGTAATTGGAAGGAGTGTGAAGCTTAGTTGGAAAGGAAGAAATTAAAAATCACAATTTTTTTTTTAATCAAATCTGTATCTCACAATTTTATACACATAATATCATAAATATATTGCAATCCGGCCGATTCAAAGAAGAGTCTTGTCAGAATTCGGCTCAAAATCTAAAACAAATTGCACAGTTTATGCCCAGCCTTAAACTGCGACTTCACAGGCAAACATGCATTTGTGCTATAGAATAAATGCTATTGCACAAAATAGCAGAAATACAATCTCTTCCTCATACTTTTGTGATATTTTGCAGGTTAACTTGCATCAGTCGAGCTCCAGATAGTTTAAACATAAGCTAAAGACAGTTATGATGACCCTTTCCTTTGTAATTAGAAGTTCTGAAACAGTAGCATTAATTAAATTTGTTCAGAAACTCACAGAGCAACAACAATGAACAAACCTTAGGGAAGAAGACAAAACAGACTAAATCAATGCAACAAAAGATCAGACGAAAGATCAAAGCGTAACTATTCAAATGTTTTGGAATTTCTTGTTTTTTAAGCCAAGGTGTTATTTTTTTGTCAGTGGTAGATAATGCAGAAGGCTTTTAAATGCAAGTCTTTCCACCAACTCCTGCCAGATCATAATTGAGGGCATAAGCAAGCCCCATCTGAGCACAGTGTTAATCTCCCTCTGCCAGTGTTAATTGCCCGTTTTATGACAAACCAGGCCAAATGCAGGAGAACACATGCCTGGATTTACATTCTGTTTACAAACAGATGTCCGAGCAGAGGCTGAATAAAGCATATTATGTCCTCTTGAATAGCTTTAATCATGAACTTCGGGCGTTTTTAATTTCAGAATTTTAAATTTTGAACATAATTATATCTATAAAATGTGCGCAATGGTTGGATTTTTGAGTAGTCTTCATAGATTTAAAAGAGATATTTAATATTCCACTCTGTCCTGCAGGTGGACTCTGTGCCCAGTTTACATCCACATCTGAGAGACTGATTAGATTGCCATATATAAACTGATGGATTTTTTTGGAATTCAAAGCGAATGATTAAAATGTCTCAAATCTATGAAGCCACTTTAAATTTACCATGAATATGTCTTTGATCATCTGATTAGGCTACGCTAAATTTCAAGGTAAGCTTTTATATAGTACGTCTGCTGATTAATAATCCACACTGATTACAAATGTGGACAACAAAAACAAATGAAATGCTAGAGCTAAAAATCAAGATCTTTTCATTCTCCTGTGCAATCTTCACCTGCTTCAACCTACACTACTGTGCTATTTATTTAGATTCACACACTATAAGTTAAAAACAGATGCCTGAATGTGACTCACTCTTCTGACCACACAAAACAGGCAAAACTCTCAATGTTAAATCACCCCTGTGTGCAGCTATTTGCATGCTACTCAGCTAATGCTGAAAGAAATACTTCACATGATAATAAAAAAAGTCACTATTTGCATAAAAAACACCTGTATATTAGAAAGAGAAGGCAGAAACTGAAGATACTGAATCATGTTTCCATCAACTAAAATTTATAACTATCAATGTTCCAATGCCATTAAGCACTCTCCACCCCACAAATGTAAAATTAAAGATTTTTGATTGTTAGTGTGAATATGTCAGTCTTGAGGTTATGCAAAATTAGGCCCACTTAGAATCCACAGATTTCTGAATGAAAACCCTATTGGCTGTCCTGCCCTGTCTTCATGTTTTAGTTGAAATTACAGAGCATTCAAGTCATGTGGGATAAATCATATTTGTAAGTTGAATGCACATGAAGGCCACCACAAAATGAATTGTTATGATTGGAAAAACCTTAAATTCTTTTTTAAAGCTCATTAAATATTATCTTATTAATTGGAGAAGTCTGTGGAATTCATGGTTGCAAAGTCAACTCTTGTGGGTTTCCAGTGACAAAACCCAAATTCTTTGTTCTTCGCTTTCTATAAGCAGAGTTAACAAAACCTGCTGTATTTACTTGTAATTTATATTAGGTATATTATGCTATAGTATGTACAAAGCCATTTTTTGCTGATAAAAGTGACTTGAATGCACATGACGTTGTTATTATAACTTGTAAGTAGGAACGTCTTGGGAGGGCCTGAGCACTGCATTACACCAAACATTGAACAAAGAAAATAATTCCAAGAGGAAAGGATTCTCGCTCCCAACTTCTGACTGTCTGCGCTCCTCTTTGCTGCTTCTACACTATGAACATTACCAGTTTGGTGGCCATATTAACCTGGCCATGCCAAACACCTATCGTTGAGTATTGCCAGTTTCACTGCCCTAAAAAGCACTACTTTCATTGCTATTGTTTGTCAAGTTTGTCAGGAATTACCTTTTTGCTTGTTTGAACTGATTATCATGGTCTTGAGATTCCGATTTCTGTTTTTTGGACAGTGCTTGTGGATTTCCCTTTAGCACTGTTGAACTGTTTTACACAAATCGATTCAGCCTTGGGCAACACGGTGGCGCAGTGGGTAGCACAATCGCCTCACAGCAAGAAGGTCGCTGGTTTGAGCCTTGGCTGGGTCAGTTGGCATTTCTGTGTGGAGTTTGCATGTTCTCCCCGTGTTCACGTGGGTTTCCTCCGGGTGCTCTGGTTTCCCCCACAAGTCCAAAGACATGCGGTATAGGTGAATTGGGTAAGCTAAATTTACCGTAGTGTAAATGGATGTTTCCCAGTGATGGGTTGCAACTGAAAGGGGTAAAACATATGCTGGATAAGTTCATTCCGCTGTGGCTACCCCAGATTAATAAAGGGACTAAGCCGGAAAGAAAATGAATGAATGAATGAATCAGCCTTGGCTTTGGCCTTGTCTGCATTGCACAACATTTTAAAATAAAGTTTTACATATATATTTAGTATTATTATTTATTATTATTACGAGTAGTAGTACTTCTTATGCTGCTACTACTAATAATGCCTACTTATAATAAAACATGATGCTAGTGTACTTGTGCACTGTCACATATGTGAGCCCCAACTGTTGTCAAGACATCAAGCTGTTGTATTGAATTTGTAATGCGGGACTGAGGGGTCAGGCCATCGGCAGCAGGGTAAGCCACGTCTCGCTGATGCTGGCAGTAAAGACCTGAGCAGAGGTGTAACGAGAGAATTTCCTGAGGTTAAAAACAAGTCAAGCAGCAGCATTTCGGATGCGCTCTAGGGGACGTTTGGCAGATGCTGGTAAGCTGGAAGGAAGGAGGTTGCAATAGGCTGGCTGTGAAATGACTGGAGACTGGATAGGAAGTAATGGTCAAGGATGGGCTTTATTTTTCTTTTGTTCTTTGCTTTCCTACTAACACAATTGCAGGCGAGGCCACTTGGGGACAGCCTGGGGTTAAATGCCCTGCTCAAAAGCTCAATCCAGACAGGGGCTGAGCTCAAGCTATCAACCTGTATGTCAGTCCAGATACCCAGAAAAATTGTTTATCACTCCTGCTGAAAAATACAGCATTGCTGTTTGCTGATTTGCTGATCCCTAACATGGGAAGTAAGAGTTCATATAGTTTGAACCTGTGCACATCATTACGATATAGGACATTTGTGCTCAAGAATATTTTCTTAGTGTGTGGATTAGAGAGCCACGGGACCCGACCAGATTTCTTGCGGCACGGGAATAAATTTCCGAATAAAACATGGTAGCGGTCGGTAACTCTGGTGTAATTTGAACAAGAGCGGGCGACCTAACAATATAGCGCTCTCGAGTCCCGACATTATTTCGGAACAGCATATCTGTGATTTTATACTCATACTTATTGAGCACCGGTACATCCAGTGCTCACGACTGTTACACATGATGAATGCAAGGACCAGTGCTTTCTGCACATGCTTTTTTTTTTGTTTTTTGTCTGTGCGTGCATCATCTGCATAATTGTCCTCCGAGTGGGCTTTACCAACATGGGAGAGCAAAGTAAAGATGCGCTGTCCTTCAGCTTGCATTAGAAAACGGTCAGTTTACTGTTTGGAAAGCCACATCAGGCAAGTCTGATGTATGGGAGTGTTTTTCATGCATCATAGACGCAAATGGAAATAAAAATTACCCTTTGCGCGATGTGATAATACTTCAAAGTTTTACCCTTTAGCAGTCACAAGACTGGAACCTCAGGTTTAAGGCAGTGCTCATGCTCATTACAAAGGAGCAAACAAAACTGACATTTAGCCTACAACCCTTGTTTAATCTGTTATCTCTCTCTCTTTTGGTAGTACCCATTTTTTGTGAGATTTTGGAAACCAGATCAAAATTTATCAAAAATTTAGGAACGATCGGGTCAGATAGAAAACCGGGCAGGTCGGGCAGCGGGTTAACAAAGGCTGAATATAAAGCAGGAGCGGTTGGGTGTGGAATGATTCCTTCCAGGAATGGGGCTAAAAAATTAGTCCCATGCAGATCTCTAGTGCGGATAATAATGTTATAAATAATGCTCAGTTTCTTGCACAAACTGATTGTTTCACTTTACAAGACCTTGATTTATTGCCAGTAGTCACTGGTATTCATTTGTATATTTTTTGTTAGAATTTTTTTCTGTATATGTTTTTTTTTTACTCTCAATGTGCCAGCAGTATAGTTGACTTGCATTTTACGTATTACAGAGGACCCTTTTTTCAACTAAAATGTCTTTTTATTGTTTTACTAAAGACACAAGTCACCTAACATCTTGAATGAAAATTTTTGAGTGAACTATATTTATATCTAAAAACAACATGACTATGCTGGTTCACTATCTAGACAAGAGTGCACCAGCTCTAATCAACCTAAAACATTCATGCTGGTTTATGCTGGATTTTTTTCAGTTGGGACAGGAATAAGATTTTTATTAATCACAACATTCAGAATAAAAGTATGTAAAGCAAAAATAATTAGCAATGGTACAACTTTCAAGGACAACAATAGCATTAATAATAATAGTAATAAAAATACTCAAATTAAATCATCATAATTATAACAATAATAATAAAACCAGGGGCGGTGCGGGGGTACAGTGGGTAGTGCTGTCGCCTCACAGCAAGAAAGTTGCTGGTTCGAGCCTCGGCTGGGTCAGTTGACATTTCTGTGTGGAGTTTGCATGTTCTCCCCATATTTGCGTGGCTTTCCCCTGGGTGCTCCGGTTTCCCCCACAAGTCCAAAGACATGCGCTATAGGTGAATTGGGTAATGTATGTGTGTGAATGAGTGTATGAGTGTTTCCCAGTGAAGGGTTGCAGCTGGAAGGGCATCTGCAGCCTAAAAATTATGCTGGATAAGTTGGCGGTTCATTCCGCTGTGGCGACCCTTGAATAATAAAGGGACTAAGCCAAAAAGAAAATGAATGAATGAATAATAAAGTCTTTTGACCATACAAGACGCAGACTATGGGCCCTATCATTCACCCAACGCAATAAGGCGCAAGACATATATGGCATCATTTGTTGTTATTTTCAGACCAATGCAACCCTAACTTTCACATTTTCTAAAATCTATTTGCACCACTTTGTGGACTCACGGGTGTGCCGGTCTGAAAAGGAGGTGTGTTAAGGCACACTGACGATGCGTTGCTATTTTGAGGTCTAAAGTCTGGTCTAAAGTCCAGCGCAGAGTGTGTTAGTTATGTGCCTATGCCGGTCCAAACACTTTTTTCAGTTTATTCATGACAGTTTGTATTTGTATAATGTTATTATTATTAGCAGTATTATTTATTATATGCATATTTATATTTGTTTTCATAATAACAAGTTTAGATTTTTGGAGACGTATGAATTACAATATGGGACATAAGAATAGGACGTGTGTTTGGAAATTAAAACAGAATTTAGAAATTATTTTGAAACAAATCTTTGCACTTAACAAACGAAATTAAATATGTAGGCTAATATATGTGTTCAGTGGAGTGCGTACAACACCGTTTCCTTATCCACAAAAGTAAAGAAGTAAAGTAAAGAATAAAAGTAAAGTAATGAGAAATTAAAGGGGGCCGAATGGAGGAGGCTCATTCTTTATCCTCGCACAGATGGTCTGTTTAACCGTTTTCTCGCTAGTGAAGCATTCCGTTTTTCCACTTACAAAGTCTGCCATGTAAATAGCAAATATGTCATAGTGTGACACAACTAACTCTTAAAGGGAATGGGAGATGAGACTCTGATTGGTTTAATGCACATCCAAACACACCCATAAATCATTAAGTGAATAAGCACAACCCTGTTAGACCATGCATCGTGGTGCAAACCGTATTATTTTTCCGTCCTTAAAATAGCAAAAGTGGATTCGGACATGCCCTTAATGGTTACCGCTATGCACTTTAGACTTTGTGCCTACACTGGAAAAAAATATTCAAAGATGATTCCTTGGATTTACAAAAATTTTTTAAGTTAAGTGGTTGTAAACATTTTATTTGGGCTGTCTACAGTTTGTAAACGTTGAAGTATTTTCTTCCTATTTTAATATTTTAAAAGTATTATTCATGTATGCTATTACAAAGTTCCATTTTTGACATTTGAAAATATGTTAATCTTTAACAACATAAAACATTTAACATTTAACACATTTCATACTAATACAGTGACAAAAACTGAATTTGTACAATAAGAAGCCTGTAATGATAAATGGGACTGTACAAGGGAAGAACCTGCTGTCTGATGTCATACAGCGGGTGATGGGGTTAAGTCTCTATATCCTGGTGCTGACGAAGGCAATTATATTTCTTTAATTGAGCGACATCCTGTCTTACACGTTTCTTGGCCTCTTTGAGGAGCTCTTGAACTCTGTCTGGTTAGTCATTCCCTTTACTGCCTCCCTCTGTCCTCTGTTGCTGCCTGCATGACGATCCGTCTCTCATTGTCTCTTGCTCTCAATTTCTTTTTGGCTCCCTTTTTTCACAATGTCTGAGCAGTAACGAAAACTTCCATCCGCCCTCGAACTGACAGCTCATTATATCCACAGCAATCGAGTTCAATCCTATGCAATCTATTAATCTATTCCAGCACTCGGGTCCCTCCATTGCCGCCCCCTCTTTCATTAGCTAGAACAAAAGCCTGCAGAGCAGAATTCATTAAGGACAATCAAACACGACTCCTCTGAGGCTTTTTAATGCGACTTCCATTATTAACGTTATCATTATTATTAATACGCAATAGCAGAAGGCATCTGTGTAAGGTGTGCCAATGACAATATTGAATGCCTAATCATGTGGTGGAGGTCAACTGTGTTGCTGTGACTCGGTGGAAGGTCTGGGTGGAGGTCTTCTCTCCTGAGAGAGACGTACATCTAACAGCAGATTCTTATAAAAGGAATAATAAATGCTTCGGAAGTTTTAGAAAAGTACAAGAAGAGAACAAGCCTAGTATCAGCAGAACATTGCTGGATAACAAAGCAATATTGACAGAATAACTTTCTATTACACTGTGCACCATTTATGGTTTAGCATTTTGGTTTTGAAGATGGCCAGGCTGCAATGTCAAGTTTACAATGCTACAAATGAATAAATATTGTGAGTGCTTGTGGTTCCGGGGAGCCACATCATTCCATTCTGGAAAGTTTTTACTAAATGCATCAGCCAACTTGTCCTAAAAGCTTCTAATAAAAAATGTAAACAGAAAACTAAAGCAACCAAATGTCTTATTTTCCTTTCAAATGAGTGAATAAATGAATGATGGATAATATGAATTTTTTCGACCCTGCCAATCCAAATGACTGACAACATATATATGCATTATTTTGCTAGCATTTTGTGATGACTGGAAAAACATGCACACACAGAAAAAGCCACTTCACAGACACATATCTATTTTGCCAGCCTAATAAAGCAGCCTGATAAATCTCATAAATTATTAATGTAATTCAAAGACGAGAAGATTACTCACCGCTCTTGGCTGAACTGTATAGTTTTAATAAGGATTAATCTATATTTAATTTACAGTGAAGGCTATATCATTGCTTGGGACTTCTATTTTCTTCTATTGTATTCTATTCTAACCGAATAGGCCTACCTGAAAATATTGAAACACTTTTTTTTTTTACTTCGTTTGTATCTTTTATTAATAAAATACAAGATCACATGGGTCAAAAACAATGAAAACAATACCTTATGTATTAAAAACATAATCCTAAATAATATGATTAATAATGATTTTATTTAGAATAAAAAATTGACTTTTACAAATATTTATGTACATTCAATTCAACTGAACAGAATTCAAACTGAACGAATACAATTCAAATTAAAAGAGTCAATTCTCGTACTGTACATTACATAAAAAAAAACCTTAGAGTACCCCCTTATTTAGTATGCCATAGTAAATCAAAACAGGCCTAACAGCAGGTCTTGATGTCTGTCAGAACATTATCTCATTCCAGCACTTGAATCAAGTCAAAGCGAGCGAGTCTCACTGTGTCACAGAAGATGGATTGCTCTGACACATACAGACAGGTCATTAAAATGATGGACAGCTCAGCTGAAAGTCAGACTAAAAATGAACACAGAGATGATGGCTCTGAAAACAGACATCTAGCGCAACCCAAATCAAAACTTTCTTCTGTACACGCTGATTCGGTTTATTAATAGATCCGCTTAGCTGCCCAGAATACAGCTGGTAATATATACTAATGAAAACCTCTCTTTTTACAGCATCCACCGTACAATGCTGCCAAACACTGTGACTGATACGATCTGCTGATGGACGTTTATAAGAGGAGCAAAATTGTGCAGCACGCTTGACCTGCATCTGAACTTGGGTCCATTTCACGAAAGTTTGAAAAATTGCCTTTCCCACTAGAAAACGCCTCAATTCCTGCTCATTACTGGGCTGCTCATGTTTCACCTCCGTGATCTACAGCTTTTGATGCCCTCAGGCTGCTTGTGAAATATATGTAAGCTATAAGGCGATGTGTTTTGCACGAGCGCAGGCAGCTGTTTCTGAACACTCAGCTCAAGCGTTGCCGAGTAGTTTAACATCCTATGGAGTAAGAAAAAGGCACACGTCTAGTGAGTTGAGTTTGACAATGGTGTCTGTAGATCTACAGTGGTCATACTTTAGTCACCAGTAAGGGTGTTTAGTTAGTGTGCAGTTGCATGACTGCAGGGGAGAGACGCTCTCTTGACAGGTACGCTGCAAAATTGGCTTTTATTGGAGCTGAGGAAATGTTAGTCTGTGGAGAGGAGGAAAAATAATGAGAGCAGAGAGAAGACCGGAAAAGTGTGTCACCGAGATGGCCTGAGGGGAGAGGAACCAGCACTCCATCTCTCCAGATCCGTCTATCCATCTCTACCGAGAACCCTCATGTTAAATCTAAAACTGTTCTCCACGTCATTCAGTCCCAGCAGGAATTCATTGGAAGGGGTTGGGATCAGTCGCATGATATTTTTCACAAAACATTCAGTACAAAGTTTGAATTTGGAGTAAATTAATACATTTAGACATTTTAAAAAGATGTTGAATGCATCCCTGAACTACACTTTGATTCTTACACAGAATGCTCAAACTGTTTTAAATTAATTTATTGAATTACAAAAATCCTAAAACATTCAAACCAGCCCGCATGTTTTCTTTTTTTTCATGTAAAGAGTAAATTAACTACAACATAATAATAATAATGAAACTGATAATATTTTTAAAACGAGAATTTTGAACAAATCATTGTGAAAATTCTTTTAGAGATGAGAAGCTCTGAAATATTTATTATGAGGAAATGATTGATTGATTTATTGATTGATGTAAGCCTATATTAAAATATTAGGGGCATTTTATAATGCTGACTCTTTTTCTAAACCATCTCTCACAGTCATTTTTTGAGGTAAACATTTCTCCACATGATTTATTCACATTCTGAAATAGTAAAAAAACATGCAACAAGTTTTCCCCCCTCCTATTTTTGCATTTGGAGTAAATAAACATGTATTTAGATTTTATTGTTTTTTTAAATATTGACTGAATCCCCAAACCATATCTCAGTATCATTAGGGTTAATGGTGTACTCTAAAAAAATCATCTAATTATCTCAAACATTCCTTCCACAAGTGGCAGCAAAAAGCTGTGGGCCTCATTATAATTCTCCACAAAACAAAATAAACATTATCAAACGACTGCCAAAAGCTGCCCCAGTCCCAGCTAGCACCATACCTTTAGAGTCACTCAGTAAACTAATGAATTCATCTGGAGTGGTATAACTCTATTTTACAGCCATTAACAGAGTTCCTCTGCAGCCAAAGACTCCATATCGGTTCATTGGATTGTTAAATGTAGTCATGCATTATGCAGCGGGATTAATTGAAAATGGCCGCTCTGAGAAGAAATGGTGGGGGTTGCTACATTACAAGGGGGGCCTGGATGAATTCAAAAGCAGATTTTACTGAACGGCCCTTCAGGGTCATAACACTGTTGAATTAATTCATGGAGAGTGTGTTTAGAGCAAATGCATTGCCTTATTATTAGATGGAAAGCAAGGTGTGCTTTTCTGGGAAAGCGGCTCTAAAAGGAAGTGCCGGCAGTTCCCAACATCTTCAAAAAGCCTTTTAAATGTGAGAGCCTCTTGCCGCAAAGCTGCATCGAGGAGAGGAAACCTCACCTGAATGCTTAACCATAAGAAAGTCTGTACATTAAAGGAAAGGAAAGTCAAATATCATGAGCTCATCAGTAAGAACATACAGACTTTTGACTGAAATCACTGTGTAAATTATGCTTTTTTTTTGTGGAAAATAGGTTTTAATATTAAAAACCTGTTTAAAAATGAATAATATTTATTGGCTCTGAAATATGGTCAGTCACTATTGATCAGGAAAAATACAATAAATCGTTCAGACTCTAAGATTTTTGATACAAACACTATTACAATTAAATACTATTTAAATATGTAGATTTGCTGTTATAAAGATGCTCTTCTAAAAATAGTCCTTATAAAAGAATGTGGGTGACTACACTACACTTGCAGCAATTAAGAATCCATCCTGCTTTAAAGAGTTGGCATGTAGTTACAAACATGTAGCCAAGTCAACAGAATATCTAAAGCGGGCCATCAAATTAACATGTTAATGTAATGACAGACAATTACAGGGAGAGTTACAAGAAAGTGCACTCAAATTATTGCTTCTATTAAACAGTCAGTTAAAAAAAACTAATAGTATAGCCAAAACTATTTTTATCTCCCTTGTGAGTAGTTTTCTTTGACAGGAAAAGGGTGTGCCCTCAAAATCCAAATGTGAATAATACAATTAAACAGCAACAGGTGTCACTCTTTCTTCATTACATAAATGATAAACTGTTAACCTTCAACTGTTGACACTTATATAAAACCATATGACATATAAAACCAAGC
>CAIGQW010054868.1:2929507-2940111 GCA_903798125.1 Danio choprae
ACAGCTACTGACCAATCAGTTTTGAGAGCTTTGAGAGCTGGAAAAAATATGCAACTGCAGCATATTGCAAACTGACCAATCATATTCAATCATTCCCAAGTACTGTGTTATGGCCAAAGTACCTGCCTTTAAAGGTCAGTACAGAGTGCATGCGATGCAAATTTCATCATCAAAATAGTATGTTTATACTGTGTGTGCAACTGCCAGACTTGCCGTGCACAATACATTAATGCATTGGTGCAAGAAAATGTGTGTAAGATACCCCTATGCCTACATAATTAAGAACTTGTGGAAAGAGGTTAAAAGTACACTCATTTGTACAGCTTTAGCATTAAAGAATGCAAAGACGGTTAAATGGGTTATAATTCATAGCATGAGCACAGACAGACCCATGTGGACCATATATATTAAAAGTTTAAGATACAATTGCAAGTCAAAATAAGTATACTTTGTGTTTGACTGTGCGCCTTTATGCTGGTATACATGTAAAAAAAAAAAAAGTACTTCAGGCTTAAGGTCACAACATGTGTGAATAACAGAAACATTGCAGAAGACAAAAGCTCTTCATTTAAGGGCAGCAACCACATCATTAACTCAAGCACAGTTCTGGGAAAGAGCATTCATCACTGTTATTCACCTTGATAATGAAGTCACCCATAATAACTTCACAGAAACAAGCCAGGATCTGTTTATACTCCATATCTCTGCCTCTTCCGTTTCAAGTATCACTTACAGAAGAAGACACCTGAACCATCACTGCGCCGTATCTCATCACACCAGTCTTTCCTTCTTTTCACAAAATCATTATTTTTAGGGCTAGATGTAATAGAGAGGTGCTGATAAACAGTGTTTTTACAGATGTGAATAAGGAAAAGCAGAAGTCATTTCTAAGTGACCCTCTGCAGTTCTTCCCTTGAGTGCCATCTCACATTCCAGAGTCCCTCTATTATCAGAAGAGAGGACAGATTGTGCCCCGGGGTGACACCGTCCCTTCAGATTGACAGCGCTCGTCCTGCTCACTGCTCATGACATTCACTCTGCCAATTAAGATGCAGAGAGGAGCGCTGGCCAAAACCTGAGAAAAGCTCACAATGATAAATATAGAAAAAAAGATTATTGATAATGCTTAAAATCTTTAATGGCTATATAAGAGACATACTGTACAATAAACAGGTGACAGCAGAGTATACTTATTTTAGTTGAAAGTGCCTAATGTGTCTGCTATATAATTATTATATAATGTCTGTTGTTTGTATATCAAGAGACATGAATGTTTGCTAATGCTAATGGTGCAAATTAAATGTAATTATCAAAAGCAGCAAAGCATATGTTTCACAGCAGGATACTAGATGCTGGAAATAATTATATGATGCAATTATTATTTTTTATTTTAACATTTAAAAAGTAAATATGTAACAAAAGATGGACAAATAACCTAATAACAACAACAACAACAAAAATAAAATAAAGAAAAATCAGATAAAGGTATGCATATTAAGATTGTAGTTGCAATTTATGTTGATAATTCTCTTTAAACATTCTGTTGACTATAAATAACTTAGTCCCACTTTATATTAAAGGTGCAGCATGTAAGTTTGACACCCAGTGGTTGAACTAGGTATTGCACTCCTGGATCAAAACAAACGCAAGCGCAGGTTGCCAGATTGAGGACAGGAGCGAGTGATTTAAACCGTGTTCTAAATAAAAGCAACGGCACAAGATAGAAGGAATATTTTCCATATTAAAAGGAGTTTTTATCCTAACCAACACCTCGAATTGATATATTATAAACTATATATATAAAGCTTCTATTTCTCACAGGTGAACAACAGAAAAACTATGACAATTGATCATATCAGGTACACCTCATGTGCTTTATTCAGTGATAAATACTTTTTTAAAGTTTGAATGCTATATTACATGACATGTATTGCCATATACTGAATAAGCAGCAGCAGACAGTTCACCTCAGATCTTGAAAATAAAACAAACCGTTTGAAATTGAACTTTAGAACTGAACACATATGAGTGATTCAGCATGTACATTTAATAATGTTAAAGAAGGTTAATATGTATTAATTACATTACAAACCTTACAATTACGTGAGTGAGTGCATATTCTGTGCTTCTGAATGGCTGTATTTCAATTTCTGTCGTGTTTTGTCTGGTGCAAACAGCCAAACTGCTTATCACTGCGTATCTCGTCATGAAGCCTGCTGTTAGGACACGCGATTACAATGTAACCTGCTCATCTAAGATTTACGTTCGTAATATTTATATAATTTGCTAATTAATAACCTCATGTGGAACTGAATCTGTCTCATTTCGGAGTCTGCTACTATCCACTGGAGGTCGCATTTCAGTCACGGACGCACACTTTCAGAGCCTTTCTAATAAATGAATGAATGAAAACGCGGTTTTCCACCAAGGCAACCTGGGGTGCTAAAACATAATTGGCTAAACTGGCATTGGGCAGGTTAAAATGATCAAAACAAAGACAGCCATTCGGGCATGGAAAACACATTTTCAAAGCAGAATATCTGACTTCAGCATTGTTTTTCAGATAAACATGTTCACTTGACATGTTTTTTAAATATTTGCAAACATATTATGGTATTTTTATGCTTTAGATAATTTTTAAAAACTTACATACAGCACCTTTAAGTGGTCCTAACCTATTACATCAAATATTGTAACGCCAGTTTGGCGGATGGTGACAGAACGAGACGGAGAAGGAGATACATTAACAAACGGATTTATTGAACACTTACGGGAACATATACAGGATGCGGGAAGACAGGACGACACAGGACGAGACCCACACGAATCAAAATACTGGACAACAATGGACACAGACGAAAGGGTATATATGGAAGAGGGAATGATTACACTGATGACACAGACGGGATGAACACAGGTGGAACAGATGAACAATGACGGTGGCGGGAGAAGGACAAAAAGGAATCACATGACAACAACAAATGATGACGCGGACGAACACTTACAGTACCCCCCCCTTTTTGAAGGCGGGTCCTCGCGCCTTCAACGGGAAACAACAAGGAAGAAGGAGGGTAGAAGGGGAGGGTACAAGGGAGGAGTCAGAGGAAGGAGACAGGAAGGGAACCGGAGCAGGAGGACCCAGGACACAGCCAAAAGGACGGCCCCGGGCGGAGACGAGGAAGGGAGGATCCGTGGAGGAGGAGTGTCTGCTGACTCCAGGGGGCCGACCGAGGGAGACGCAGCTGATGGCGGTGGAGCCCACGGAAGTGACGGAGAGCCGAAGGGCGGAGGTGACGCCGAGGCTTCTGAGGGCCGGGCGAAGCAGGCGGCTCACCCGAGCAAGGCGACAGCGGGGTTCCGGAAGCCCGCGGCGTAGCCAGAGCGACAGAGGACCAAGGCGTAGCTGGAGGGATGGAGGAGCTCAACGCTGCCGGTAGGACGGTGCGATGAGGTGCAGCCGGAAGAGTGGAGTCCAGAGGCGAAGGAAGGGCGACGACTGATCAAGGTGGAGCCGGAGGGACGAGGGAGCCTGGCGGAGCTGGTGGGCGGACGGCCCACGACGAAGACGAGGGAGGAGTGAGCCAACGCGGAGCCCTAGGGTCGAAGGGCCGAGGTGGAGTCCGCAGCTCGGAGGCCGTAGGAGCTGACGCTGGGCGACACCCTCCAGAGGGTGACGCAGACAGGTAGCGCCCACAAGCGAGCTCCATTTCCGGAGCTGGAGCGAGAGCTGGGGGGCTGGCTGACTGCAGCAGTGCTGGAGATGGATGGCTGGCTGCAGTTCTGGGGGACCGTGGGAAGCTACTCATGACCCTGGAGCTGAGGCTTTTTTTGAGACGAAAGATTAAAAAACTGTGTAGGAACAGTTGGTTGCTGCCTGAAAACAGTGGATGGATATTGCTGCCTAAAAGCAGCGGAAGGTTAAAAATGAAGCCCCAGAAGCCAATGAGTAGCCTCCCAGTGTCCAGCCGCTGTCCATCTGCATAGGGGGGGTGGGCTGGACTCTCGCTGGTTCCGCGGGTAGCCGCCAGGACTCCCCCTCTTGGCGGTGTTGCCGGCTCATCCACCTGGTCAGACGGGACTTTAAGCTCCTCCATCTCAGCCTGATTCCGCTCTGTCGCTCTAGGGGGCGCTGGCTCACCAGGTGGGGGTGGCTCTCCGTCTGCGGTGGGCTCTGGCAAGCGCTCCCTGCAGGTGGATGATGTTGCTGGGCTGGTCACTGGGTCTGGAGTGGCACTGACGAGATCCTCCAGGAAGGCGGTGAGTAGAAATATTTTACTCGCCAGTGTCCACTCCATAATTGCGGCGATGTTGCCCCGAGGACCATCTTCGGGCGATCGTGCTCTGCGAGAGATGATGGGCGTGCAGAGCACGTCGCCCGGAAAGCTGTTCACAGTCGCTCGGATATGGTCCTCAGGGCTGCTCTCCCCCTGCTCCAGCAGGCGGTGATGACGAAAAGGAGGGTGGGTGGGGACCAGGAAAACACAGAGGGGAGAAAATAAAACACTGAGGGGCAAAAAGACTAAAAAAAGAAAATCGGGGGAAAACACGCCGCTAACTTTGGGTCCGGTATTATGTAACGCCAGTTTGGCGGATGGTGACAGAACGAGACGGAGAAGGAGATACATTAACAAACGGATTTATTGAACACTTACGGGAACATATACAGGATGCGGGAAGACAGGACGACACAGGACGAGACCCACACGAATCAAAATACCGGACAACAATGGACACAGACGAAAGGGTATATATGGAAGATTACACTGATGACACAGACGGGATGAACACAGGTGGAACAGATGAACAATGACGGTGGCGGGAGAAGGACAAAAAGGAATCACATGACAACAACAAATGATGACGCGGACGAACACTGACAAATATTAGGTACCGTGTAATTATTGTGTTTCAACTGTATTGCACAACACTTGGTTCTACTGATAAGGCTAGGGCTAGGGACAGGTTTGGTGGTATGGGTAAGGTTAGAGGTGGGTTAAGGTGTGGATGGGTCAACAGTGTAATTATGTGTAAATGTAATTACAATGTGAAATAAATGTAAATACAAAACTTAATTACAGATCTAATTACATGCAGGCCATTTTTATGTACATACATGTTTTTACATTGTATCTATATATAAAAAAAACATAAATATACAGCATACAGCAACAAGCAGAGGACACTCTACAGTTTGACAAATATTACTGCTGTTGCGACAACAATGTATTTTTGAGGCTTTTTTAGTCGAGAATGTAGTTGTTTAGATTGCAACTATGCAGTTTATTTATAAGGATAGTGCCTATTTTAAAATATTTACAATTTCTGAGAGACGTGCATCGGCGGTTATTAGCCTGTCATTGAGCAGACCAAAGAATTTCTAACTACAGCTGATCAAATCATTATTAAACAGGTAAGTGATATTCTAAGTCGATCTCTCTCTTTTGTATGTTGTAGTGCTGTATTTATAGCATATAATTGTAGTGTATTGAGTCTGAGATGGGACTCGCATAACAGGAATGTGTGTTGTGTTGGCAGAAAGAAAGAAGAAATGCCCGCATGTGTTTAGCCTTATCGCAAACACAACAGTAATCTGGTAGTGATTGCGTTGCTTTTTTGGGGTTAATTATTGTGATATCCTGATTGCAACAGAGAAATACTGTAGACTGTAATAGGCTGTAATACTGTAGGGAGATATCTCTGTAGACTGATTCATGCCATTCAGCCTTATAATCTTAAAATGTCAGCAAAATCACCTGTTTTGTCATCATTTTAGATATTACTCTAGAGAATCATTCAAACACTAGCTCTAAAGTGATGTCGGTGAATTAGTAATGGCTTCTGCTGTTCGGACATCAGCTGCAGATGTGAATGAATGGCGGAAGAAAGTAGCTCCTATTACAAAAGGGTTTTTAGACTCTCTGTGTTTGGTTTTCTATTTTATATGCACGATTATGTCATCAAACTGCTATAAACGCACTATTACACTCGTGGGCAGTGCAATGTGGCTGTATATCGTCACTGGTGGGACACTAAGGCACGAGGCTGCATGCCTCCCACCAGTGCTGATATACAGCCACATCACACCACTACTGCTGCACACTGCTATGTATGTACATAATAAGTGCACTGTACCAAATTATTAACTTACATATATTAACTCATTATTATTACTAGGTTGGCAGTGGGTTACTAGAATAAGTTGATGTACTTGCAAAGTTATTTGCAAATTTCATTGTGAGTAGAATGTCCATTGAGGGATGGTCAAAGTAAAGTGTGAGTTGTAAAGTTACTTGTCTAAATGTCTTCAGGGGAACTATCAAAATAAAATGAGAGAAAAAAAACTGCTTCCAAAGTAATCTTAAACATAAAGGTAAACATAATCTCTTTGGTTTTACTCACCTAGTAGATCAAACACTTTTTTCTGGGTTTGACAATTTTGTACTTATAAGAGCCACTCTGTACAAGCTCCGACTAACACGCACATTTCATAAGAAGAAATACACAAACAAAATAAACTTGAATAACATAATGCAGATGCCTCTAGCATCCATCTTTATTTATTTTTGCATTTTTGAAATCAATTTATTTTGTAGTGTAAGAGAACAACTACACACAATAAGGCTAGGAATATAACCCTGGAGTGTCACTGGAAGGAGTTTCTGCCTCCCAAGACTGAACGCGCACAAAATCTGACGCCCAAATGATTATTTGCATCTGGTTAAATAGGCCCATTCAGGGAGAATCTTGAATAATAAATTCATGCATAAGTTAATTACTAAGGTTAAGGGCGCAATAAATAAAACAGAAGCCGAGGCCTTTGATTAGGACGATAGGATTAGATTAAAATGATTAATTTGTGCAGTTTGAGGGGCATGAGCATCGTCGTACATTGTTAATGATGCTGCCTGAAAGCTTTCAGGGCCTGTTTATCATATAGAGGAAAACAACAAACAACAACTTTCTGCTGGAAGTCCCTGTAGAAGGGAGACTTGTGCTGAGTTCTAAAGCAAAGTTAGGCTGCATTGTACAGTACCTAAATCTATAGGTGTTACAGACAATGACATCAACTACTATAGCCTAAATGTATGGTTACATGTGTATTACTTATTTTGAAATCCCTTTGCATCTTTTTTTTTTTTTAAAAGACATGACACGTTCAAGACTTAGAAGTGTGAAATCAAAGTGTATCAAGTTTATTTTTCTAGTGCACATCGCTATTCTTTAGGCGATCAATTGTGCAATTTAATCCGCTGGTGAAAAAAGTTTGAAAATGCTCAATATTTAGTTTCAGCTAGATTGCAGTTTATCTTGATAATTCCCTTTCTCATTCCCTATTCTGTTGACTACAAATAACTTGGTCCCACGTTATAATAAGTGAGCTTAACATCTACTTACATCAAGTATTAAGTACCGTGTACGTATTGTGCTCATACTGTATTGCACAACACTTATGGTGCTATTGAAAAGGGTAGAGCTAGGGACAGGTTTGGTGGTATGGGTAGGCTTAAGGGCAAGAATGTTTAAAGGATTATCTCCTCCTTAAACATTCTGCCCCCCCTTCAATCTTCAGTTTTAATTGAAAATACATCATCATACTGAAATAAAGGTCTCAGCATATTCCAGTTCATGTGGACTTTAACAAAGTAATAGTTCTGCAAATTAAAATAATAGACTGATGTGAATCAGACAAGAACATACAAAGGCTTGTGGCTTATGTAAATGATGTTGCAGTGGTGTAATTAATCAACAAGTATCTGAGTACGATTTAAATATAAAATAAAATAATTTAATGCCATTCCTTCAAAAATAGCTCTTGTTGAAATGTTGATAATATTACATTTATATTATTTTGGAGTGTGTAATTTTAGGCCGTCTATGTAGTGATCACATGAAGTATGATTGCTTTACAGTGTCTCACCTTAGTTCACACTTGCTTTAGATGTTGGTGATTTTGTCTGTATTGACAGAACAACTGATAAGCTCGTCAGTTTCTTCATTCTGTTCTGTAACAGAGAGCATGGGCCTCTCGTTACCATCAATATTTATCCACCTCAGCAATAGACAAAAGTACAAAGCAGTTTAACGGAGGAGGACCAAAAGGGCCATTTGAACCAAATGACAACCCTGACTGGACACGACCAGAGACACAATGCTGTGCTTTGGTCCTTTCATAATGTCACTGACAGACTATTTTCACTGCCTAAACTGATGAAAGAAAACATTTGTGCTTTGCTTTGCCTCACATAAATATGTGCTTTGCTTATTCTTTTGAACATCATTTACTTTGTTCTTGTTTGTTGGCCAGTGTGTCTAATAGCTTTCTTTATCGCTAAGCTCACAATATGGTCTGTTAGTTAATAAGCCACAGTAGGGTCTACATTTGTTACAATTTCATTATTATTATTATTATTATTATTATTATTATTATTATTAATATGAGGACCTAAATAGCTTTATTTTTATTTATTTAAAAATTATTTGTGACCTAAATAGCTTTATACAGTTTACAGCATAAACCTATTTGCAAATGCACAATAAACTGTTGGGCTTTAGGTCAGGAAGTGTTTGGATTTACAGTATTACATTATTACTTTTTTGCTCTGTTGGATTAAGCAAAGTCACTTTATAACAGCATGTTTCCACCACAGTATTTATTATTATTATTATTATATAATAGGCAGCATGGTGGCGCAGTGGGTAGCACAATCGCCTCACAGCAAGAAGGTCGCTGGTTCGAGCCCCGGCTGGGTGAGTTGGCATTTCTGTGTGGAGTTTGCATGTTCTCCCTGTGTTTCCTAGTGATGGGTTGCAGCTGGAAGGGCATCCGCTGCGTAAAATATATGCTGGATAAGTTGGCGGTTCATTCCACTCTGGCGACCCCAGAATAATAATTGGACTATGCAAAAAAAAAAATGAATGAATGATTTATATAATAAAGTAATTGCAAGTTGACGCTGTTGTAACAAGAAAAAGCATCTGAATTGTTAGATGCAGACTTGAAATTGCAAAAAAAATGATTTGTTTTACCCAGAGCTATAACTTTGTTTCTCATAGTTGCAAGTTTATCCATTTTTTTGCACTAATTATGTTTACTTATTTAAAACGTTAATCAATCAGTGAAACTTTCACTGTTTTAATGCATAAGCATTTTCAGAAACCGGATACAATTGTGTGACATTATTCTACTTATGATTCAACAAGCACTACACATAAGTTATTTGAATAATAAATAACACTTTCAGTCTATTTTTTTAGGTTTTAGTGTCATGAAATAACTACTCTAAAACGCAAATGGCCACAATGTGAAAATAAAAACAGAATGCAAACAGCCATTGAATTGTCTCAGCAGCTGAGCAAATGAGCTTTGCTTTAAAATACCTCAGTTCCATATCTCCTTTTATTTAAAGAGCTAATTAGAGAAACATCAATACAACATTAAAAGTGGAAAACTCTAAGTAATTAGCTTACCAGTCGAAGTAACAGAACAAATTTATTGCATGCCTGAGTGTATTGAATCTTCAAAATATTACATCTATGTTTGCACACACGTGCTGACATGTTGAAAGAGTGATACAAAAAAACACTTAAAAATACCATGTGCTCTGTCTGGAGCCTTCACGGTCTCATTAGCGGTGTGTTTGCTGTTTATTGCTATTTTCTGTACTGCTCCTGTCACACATCCATTTTTTTTCAATCTGCACTGGCTCTGGGACACATCGCAGGTTACAATAACCGTGTGCTTTTGGGACCATATAATGAGATGAAGGTGGTACCGAAATGACCAAATTCCCTCATTAGCCGTCTTTTCTCTTTTATGGTGGATGGTGAGTATGAAACATCACCTCACTATATCTGTTAAATCAGGCCACTGGGGATTGGGCTTTGTCAATGATTTTTCCTCTGTTGTCGTTGGAAGTGCTCATTAGGGCCATAAATGCACCGGGCCAGCTAGAAATAGGTTAATTAGACTGTATCACGGCAACAGATGATCCCACAAAAGCAGTTATCATCCTAATTACACTGCTAGCGGCACACAAATTTTGAACCCCATAAAAACAGCATCCTTTATCTTAGTTGTGGCCTAAAGCACAGATCAAATTATCTACAATTTTTCCCCCCCGATAAGACCACCAGCTTGTGTTGCTGACTGAGTGCTGCAGAGAAGCTCAAAATTTAAACCCATTTTCAAAAACATCTGTTAGTCTATTGTTATCAATTAACTAATAAACATGGAAACAGTACATACTCAACTCCGAAGTGGATCAAAACCTTTCATCAATGTTACCTAAAACTATTGCACAAAACACATTTTTGTTTTAGGACAGTTTTGAAAACAAAAAAACTTTCTTGATTCACTTCAAATGCTGACTACTGTATAGTCTCTCAACTTTTTTTGTAACATTTTAGATGTATTTTAACTAACTAACTAACTAACTAACTAACTACACAAACACATTAACTATTTAATAATAACAACAGTGAGGACAAATAAGTTACACTGAAATTAAAGTCAAATTATACTATTAATAATTTAATGTATCATTTTATTTACATTTGAACAAAAACTTTACACATACACACACACACACACACACACACACACA
>CAIGQW010054868.1:2958098-2986449 GCA_903798125.1 Danio choprae
GTGTGTGTGTGTGTGTGTGTGTGTGTGTGTGTGTGTGTGTGTGATCATGTATGCTCTGAAGCATATGTGTGTATCTCTGGAGATCGTGGCTGTTGGAGCTGATTGTCAGTTAAACGATTTGCTGCTTTTTGTGTTTTATAGTATTTGTGTGTGCAAGAACAAACATTATTATGCTTTATGACTAATTGAGTGTTCATCCTTAGAACTGATATAATTATGTTTTGCTTGTTATTTCTTATTTAGCAATGCTGATATAAAATGTCTGTACACAATCAGTGCAGTACAGGTATACAAAAACACATGCACTATGCAAAGATTAATGTTAAATAAAAAATGAATACACAACAAACAGTAAGAGAATAGCATTGTAATAGGAAAATTTTACTTTTAAAATATTTAATTTACTTAACTAATAAGGTTTTACTGAGTTCATTTCAATTACAGTGCTGATGCAAAAACTACAAATCAGCAAATCTAAATGAACGAATCAAGTGAACTCACTTGTCATTTCAAACTCGTATTTTCCTCTGTGGAAAACACAAGATGATATTTTGAATAATGTTTTTTTTGGTTCTTATCATTTAGGTAAAGTAATGTTAATAACAATATAAAAAAACTTCTGAAAAATAAATTCCAAATAATTTAATTTATATTTTTCATTAAGCTTACATCAACTGCTAAATCCAGTCATTCATTATTTTATTTCATTTTTTTTCAATTTGAAAACACACACACAAAGTCATTTTAGTTGTCTGTTTAAGCAGAAGGTCAGCCATCAGTGCAAGATTAACCCAGTTCTGATCTTTGACATTTCCTCCTGTCCCTTGAAGGACGAGATTCTCCTGGAAGGCACCTGCCATTGAAAAAGACTGACCCTCTATGTCCCTCTTTGGCCCCTTTTAAGTTTAAGTTTAAGCTGACAAAAATTAATCATCATTGCTTTCTTCTTAAAATTGATTAAAATCATCTTCATCGTAAACATTTTGTCCTGTTATATATATTTTTATTAATAGTGCATGTTTATACATTTTGGTTATATCTTACACATATGGTATATTTGTTCACTTGTGTGTACACTTGTCATAATTTAGCCTATCAGTAGTAAAAATATTTCTTGCAAAAACAACCCCCAAACATTAATAAGTATATATATAATCCGTAAGTACACTACAAATCAAGAACTTTTGTATTTTCACTAAGGTAAAGTTGAAAAGAAAGACTTTATACTTACTGTATCTGAGCTTTTATTTATGTGATTTAATTGTGTACTTGGTCCACAACTTTTTTGTTACTCAAAGAAAAAAGAAACAGCACGTTGACATTACAGTGAAGTAAAACAGAACTATAAAAACAGACAGTCACTCTGACTACATCATTTAGATAATAAGTTATTCAAATTGAGATTTCTTTACTGTTAATAGAAAACATCCCAACGTTTAGCATCTATTAGTGTATGTGTATCTAACAACAGCACTAGGCAGCAGGTAGTGAGGCAGTTTACAACATGAATGATACATGATCAAAATGCCAAAGAGCCTTTTTTTCCCTCCGTGCATCCATCTGTCAACACAAAGCAGCCCTGCAGGCCTCATGGGGAATACAGGTCTCTTTTGTAAGCGAGGTATTAAGGCTTTTGGTTTGCGTCTTCCCTTGGTAGTTGCCTGCAGCTTTGGCTGAAGAAAAAAATTGCCAATGCTTTTGGTACTATGTTTTTTTTTGTGTGTCCGTGTCTTTTTTGTTGTTGTTAACCAGGTGTTTGGCTGCCGTGAAGCACTGCAATAGCTCAGAACAAATCAATGACCTTGCAGTATAGTGCACTCAAGCCAGATAAAGGAACAACTTAAGTTTCTGAGCTGGTGAAAAAGAGGTTGCAATGGTGAACTGCACGGCCATCAAAAATGTCCTAAAATGCTGGAAGAATCTGCGGGGGGTTAAGGGACTATTATATGCAATTTGCCTTTGAGTCTGGATGTCCGGAAAACCTGTTGTGTGGAATCAAACACTCTGTTGGAGGGCATCACATCCCTCCTATCTGATTGCAGGTATTTCAAGCAATGCTGAGAATTTGAGGCTGACCAGCATCGGCAACAGGGTAAGAAAACTATCGGTCAGAAAAAAAACGAGTTCTGTAGTCAATAAATAGAGACAGATGTGACATCAAACATTTAGTATACAATACTTAAAATGAATGCTTAAAAAGCCATGAATAGTAATTCTCTGATCTATCAGTACACTTACAGTTTCAGGACCTTGGAGAGCACTTTTTTGACCTATTCCAGACCATTATTACAGTTCTGTTAGATGTATAAATAAGGAGTGTTGCAATATACTAATACTGACAATAACGGTGGTACTTTATTATTATTATTATTATTATTATTGTTGTGTTAGGGGTGTTGTAGTATAGAGGTATTGACATTTAAAACATTTGTAGTGCACTTATAGTTTGTAGTATATTTGTAATATGACAAATAATCAAGCACAATTCATAATAAATGCTCACACAGAAATTCAAGCAAGACTCATATAGGCTTAATAAAAACTTTCCATGAATTTTCCCACATAGACAAATGCATGCGTATCAGCATATCAGCATATAGTACAGTTGAAACAGTATGCGGTTTTTCTGTGTTCAAGCATTTACAACCAAAATTGCATTTATTATTGTATAAAATATCAAATGATTTACTTTCAAACCCCATTGTGTGATAAGAAGCCACACCAGTCCATAGCTATTTTCAAACACTTGAGTTTGGAGTAAAAATATGATATTTGGATACGTTTTTGTTCTTTGAAGCTTCACTAAGCAACATTTGTTGGGATTTTAGGTGCCTCTATTAAGTATAATTGTCCCTTTTGCATGCAAAGGAGTGCATAATTGTGCATAATTGAGCCCCAGAGGGAAGAAAAACAACAACAACATGAACCTATAGTCCATAGAATAAAGGAATTAATGGATAACATAGATAACCATAAATATAAATTCTAAATATATATTCCATTAGAATATAGTGTCAAGAGTCAATGCAAGTCAATGGAAAAATGTAGAGAAATTATGAAACAAAGAAATGTGATGCAAGCCAAAGCAACTTTAATGATAAGAGTACAGTATGTAGTAGTCTATATCTGCTTTAAATGACCAAACCAAATAGAAAACATTTACACGAGTCAAGTACCTTCAAAGTTGATACTCGAGTAAGCAGTTTCACAGTTATTTTTCAGTTCATATTGCTGATTTATGAGACAATTTAATGCCTAAGTGCTCTTGTGCACCTCCTTAAACTGATTGCAAGCTCACATTATCTAAGGAGCCCAAAGGCTGCTCCTGCCAAAACCAAAAGCAAATTAGCCATAATTTTGCAAAAGTCAACTCAAACCATGTTCATAAAAGCAGGCAAAAATAACAAGAGAAGAATAATTTGTATATTGAGTTGCGCTTTGCTTACTCAGAGGAAGGCGGATGTTCTCCCAGGAAACTCAAACAGCCGAGTTGCATTAAAGATCCCCACTGTGCTGCGGGCTGCTCTCATTCCCGCCACAAAATGGCTGCCTGGTGAGCCGCTTCGGCACAAACATCAATTAGAGAAAGGTTAGCTTGCACAACTGCTGGCTTGCACCAAAGACAAGGACAAAAACATAGAGGGGGTGGATTCGTTTTGGCCTTTTTCTTTTTCTCCTCCTGAATTTTGTATTTGTGGCTTTATATCAAAAGGTCACTTCATCATGCTTTGCTGTATCTTTGGGAATGTTGCCAGCTGTGCCCCATAGGTGGCCCAGGTGTGCTGCTCGAGTAAAAAACTCAGGCTTTGATGATGAAATTAAATTTAGCGAGGGTTGTATACGCACCCACAATTTCACAGTTACATCATCACAGGTTTCCTTACCAATGGAAAATGGTAATGGAGCCTACAGTTTAAAAACGTCCATGTTATAAACAAAACTTTAATAATGGTCTTAAAGCCTCAGCGATTAAATTATGCATTATGTTCAAAGCATTTTAATTTAATGATGAAAACATTTCAGTCTGAAAGAGTTTCACACTTTTTAATTCCAATGCACCAGTTCATAAAATATTATACACCTTTTATCTTCCAGAAATAGTCTGTTTCAAAAATCTAGTTCTGTTTCAAGACACATTTATACATGCAAAAAAGTTATCAAAATGTTTAAAATATTACTTAGAAAATATTCTGTTAAGTTGAAACTCTATATCTGTGTACTTTTCTACCCCTCATTATAGTATGTTCAGATGTTTAAACCTGAAGAGAATTAGGAAGCTGCACCTTCTGCCTGTCTGTCATCTCACGATAATCAGATTTTAGAAGGCAACAGAGAAACAGTAACATTTACATGTTTACAAGCAACTTTATTTTATAACTGTATTGTAGAGAACAATAAATAGCTCATCTCACAAATATCAGAACACTGGAAAACCGTTGTTATTTGAGAGTGTTGGGTTTGTACTATTCATACTACACTATGAATGGTTTTTTATATTCAGCTTTACCATCGCATTGATAAATCACTTTTTTAAAATACATATAAAATAGACCATTAGCCATTGCAGTAAAACCAACCAATAATCAATATATCAATCAATCTTACTGACTCCAAACATTTTAATGCTAATTTTACATATCTTGATTCTGGACAACAGATCCAAAAAAATCCTTATTAATCAAGCACAGTATGTGTACTGAAACTCCAAAATCCAAAATCCCCTCAACACTAAGCTGAGGATACATACAAACTATCCACTCAGGTGAGCAAAACACTAACCAAACAGGAGCAGGAAACAGTAAGTCACAGCACCAAAACACAAAACAATCGAAAACACAACGCCCCCATGTGGCTGCTCACTTTACTGTGCTTCATTAGGTCCTGTTACTCCCCTGGGCAGAACAACCTAAAAACAGCAATGTATTTTTAATTGGCCCATGTGTGTGTGATTGTGCAGGTACATGCATGAGACATAATATAAAGTCGGCATCAGCTGAAGGCAGAAAAAGACATGCGTAACAAGGTTGAAAAAGAAGAAAACTAAAGATAAAAAAGATGAACAGGGTCACAAGTGAAAGAAGGTAAGGGAGACAGTATAGGTGGACCCCATGGGGGACGTCAGAAGGGGGACAGGGAAGGACGAGAGGACATGTGTCTCCGAGAGGACGGAAGCAGCCATGCGACTCCACAAGCAGACGGGGTCAGCTGTCAGAGCAAGGCCTGCTGGGAACAGGGCAGGAGAGGTGGCCGACAGGTGTCCAGACACAAGGAGAGCAGGAAGAGAAAACCAAAAAACCTGAATATATAGAGACAAAGAAATTTTAAACAAACACTAAAGAGACAAGTCTCATATTTTTTTTTCCTCTTTCAGTTTATTGTACTTTATCTTGTCAGGGAATAAAGCTATATCTCACTACGAGTCATGTTTCCTGTCAGATTACTGTGCCGCCTGAAGCGATTTGTTTTATATACATTTATTTCGTGAATGTAATTTATATCACATAATGCTGCAACTGTCACTTCAGTGCACTGGTAACATTTTATTCTCAAGCACAGCAACAGCATAAAGCCCTAAAAACATATTTGGACAGTTAAGACAAATTGAAAAATGTTCGAATGCCTACTTTAGATTAAAAAAAAAAAATCAAGTGGCATTTATTTTAAAGAATGATAGCATAAGCACATCTTTTAAGTATAATGTTTATATAATTTTTTAAAAATTAGATATGTTTATCAAAATCAATTGTCTTTGTTACCAATTAAAGGTTCAGAGGTGGTCAGATTTATGTTTTTATGTGCTTTTATGCTTTATTTTTGTATTTTGCATTACATTTATATGTTATGCTTTATAGAAAACAGTTATATAGTGAACTATTATTACAGTTTAAAATAATGATCTTTTAATATACATTGCAAATGCAATTTATTTCTGTAATGGTAAGGCAGTTGTCTGTGATCACCCTTATTTCTATTACTCACATTTCTATTTTGCTGATTTAGAGTAACATTTAACAAAATGATGAATGTTGAAAATGATAGTAGTTTAAAATTTATTTGTATGACAGTACTTCTGTCAATTTGACCTTGTGATCACTATGAATTTATTCCTCGTCATTTTTTTTCCCAACACAATCCTTTTATCTATAATCATCTGATATTCCGATAGCCGTCATATAATTTCAGAAGCCACTGAATGTCACAAATCTTTTGTGTTTTTTTTTCCAAGTTAAAAAGTCTTGATGTTCATTCAGTTAGAAGATCATACGAACAGATCCAACGGAAGTTTCATAAGCATAGAGTCCCCACTGCAATAAGCTCAGCACTAATGCCATTGACCAGTACAGAGGTGATAAGAGCACTTATCCCATCAGCCAGGCTTATCTGCATGAAGATAGCCAGGGAAAATGTTGCAGTCATTATCAACAGCAAAACAAAGTTAACCAAAGCCTCTTCCAAACTCATATATAATCACCTCTGGAGTATCTGGAAATATTATGTTTTCTTTTCATGTTTTTCCTTATCTCCTTTTAACAAGATTAAAGCCTGGCACAGCACAACGGAGAGATAAAATTCATGAGAACATCCTCAAGGTTCTTTCATTCACTATGAGGCTTTTCCTCTTTGTCTGTCTGGTTTTTCCATAATAACATACATCAACCATGTCCGTAACAATTTTTAACAACCCATTTAGACTAATACAGAGATTTAGTGAGAAAAGTTTACTTTTGGGTTCTCTTTACAATTGTCTTTCCACTACTGGAAATGCTACTATTTTTAGCCAAGTTAAATGTTTGTTCAATTAATGCAAAAGTGAATACATTTTAATCGAGACAATCAAATTCAAATTCAAGTTTATGAATATAGCGCTTTTTACAATGTAGATTGTGTCAAAGCAGCTTAACATGGTTCTAGTAAAGTCCAGATTTCAGAGTTGAAGTTCAGTTTAGTTCAGTTCAGTGTAGTTTAAATTTCACTGCTGAAAGTTCAAACACTAAAGAGCAAATCAACCGAAGCGCAGCTCCACATGCCCCAATCCGAGCAAGCCAGTGGCAACAGTGGCGAGGAAAACCTTCACCAATTGACAAAGTGAAGGAAAAAAAAAAACCTCAAGAGAAACCAGGCTCTGTTGGGCACGACCATTACTCTTCTGGCCAAACTTCCTGTGTGGAGCTGCAGTCTAGGCGCCGGAGACTGGAGATTTATTACAATTCATATTCAATCATCAATTATATACAATCAAAGATTTATTGTTCAACAAATTACAGTATCAACCAGCAGCACAGTATTTCAACCAGAACAATTATTTGGACAATTATTCAGAAAACAATCATTACTGTTTTCAAAACTGTAACCTATGAAAAATTAATCAATTAAGGGTTTTGAATATAAAAAACATAATAATAATAATAATAATAATAATAATAATAATAATATTAATAATAATAATAATAATAATAATGAGCTGCACGGTGGCGCAGTGAGTAGCACAATCGCCTCACAGCAAGAAGGTCACTGGTTCGAGCCTCGGCTGGGTCAGTTGGCATTTCTGTGTGGAGTTTGCATGTTCTCTCCGTGTTTGCGTGGGTTTCCTCCGGGTGCTCCGGTTTCCCCCACAAGTCCAAAGACATGCGGTATAGGTGAATTGGGTAGGCTAAATTGTCCGTAGTGTATGTGTGTGAATGAGTGTGTGTGGATGTTTCCCCAGAGATGGGTTGCAGCTGGAAGGGCATCTGCTGTGTAAAACATATGCTGGATAAGTTGGCGGTTCATTCTGCTGTGGCGACCCCAGATTAATAAAGGGACTAAGCTGGAAAGAAAATGAATGAATGAATGAATGATAATAATAATAAATAGTGGCAAAAAAATGTTGTCATAGAGGAAGAGACCTTGTAAAATTAAAAAAATCACGTGTTCAACCAATATGTTTTAAAAATGGAATTAGTGCATGTCATTTGATTTCATTTGGTGGTTGGGGGACAGTGCAACCCAAATTTTAGCAAATTGATTTCTAAGATGCATGCACATCGACACATGGCCCTGTAATGTTCACAGCAACTGAAGTTTGATTCCTGGTTTGAGGCCTTTTGTCAGTCCTTCCCCCCTCTCTCTGCTCCCCACAAATTCCTGTATAAACTCTCCACTGTCCTGTCCCATTATAGGTGAACCCCTCAAAATATATATAAAAAAAGTCTGTATACATACAAAACCAATGAAACTGTCTAACATACAATCCAGGCCAGTACTGCATGTGGTGCTGTAATTCTTACACAGATATGAAAAAAAAAATTAAATAAAGAGAAGACGACAGAGAATGTGTATTATCCTTGTTTGTTATATACAAGATACATACATGATATAGTGGTGTCTGCTGACCATAATCAAGACATGGGCCTATGTAACACCCAACCACAACACCAATTACACACTTCTGATTCTACTCAACCTGTGTGGATTACAATCACAACTCTTAATAGTTTGATACATTGACCCCTTAAACCTCATTTCCACATGGGTCACGGCACTAGTTATAACACTTCAGGTTTAAATCACCCTATTCTGAGTGGCAATCGAAACAGTGTGTTCAATATGAGCAAGTAGGCTATGGACAGCAGCCTTTAATTGGGTTTACTTGCTCAGTGACTACTTTAGCCTTTGTTACACTGAGACAACTATGCTATGCCAGTGTGGAAAAGATTAAGGAGAGAACTATTAAACTAACATGCATGTCTGTGTGTTCTAAAGTCATTTACATTTCCTTATACTGTCCCTGAAACTCCAAAACCCATTTCCTCACCAGTTTTCTCCATTAGCATAATATTTCTTGCCAGCGTCATCGCATTAAGCATGTAGATGTCTCATCATATATGTATGCACTATTTAAATAAGCACAGTATAATTTCACCATAACTTTAAACATATATCCATCAAATTCACCTGGAAAATGTTTCCATCACAAAGGAAAGATGCAAAAGGGCTGGAGGCACATCTCATTGTATACACTCAGCGCAGATGCTATTCCCTCGCTGCAGGGAGACGCTCCATTTTACACCTTTCATTACCACACAAAAGACTGTGACAGGTTCCTCCTCACCTCCAGCTGCTGAAAGGAAATCTCCATTATTGCCTTCCAAATTATCCTGCTGCTTCACAGATAAAGGCAAAACATATTTGCCTCTTTGTGCCCAATAAACCTGTCAATCTGCCAAGCTGTGATACTATAGGCCTGAGTGCCGTGAGTTATGCCTTTAATACGATACATGTACATGAAGAGTGTGGTTTATGTTCTTGTCAGACGTGTGTGCAGGAAGCCCAGAGACCACTAGTTTAGCCATAATGCTTTGTTATCTCTTAGTAATGTGCTCTCGGTTCTGTTATTTGCTGGCAAGTCTGCGTTCTGTTGGGTGAATAGGCTTGATTAGTGTTTTGTTGTATTTAGTGGGAAATTGAAATTCTACCCGTAATTTCTCTGCTTCTACAGTGTTTGAGGTCCAATCATTTGGCGACAATGGGGAAATGGCAAAGGGAAAATGATTTTTACACACCGAGTCATTTTCTATTGTCTGGAACAAACTATCAAATGTAACCCTTCAAGAATTAGGATGCTTCATAAAGTGATTATTTTTTTATTGCTGTTGTTGTTGGAAAAGGTACCACAATGTGAGCTTCTCGGTGGTGTAAGGAAGCTATGGCTGATGCAATGCTCTTTAAAGAGGAAAGTATAGTTCTCAATATAAAACAATTATTTTGACTTCATTGCATTATTTATCAATATTTATCATATTTTTTCCAACATAGGCTCATTGGAAATACATGCTTCAGCCTACATTTTTGCAAAAACAGAAAAACATACTTAAACATATATTTGACTGCAGTTTCTAAGTATGACGTAAACGAACTCTATGGGGCAGTATGACGGCAACAACTGTTTTTCCTTTTTACACTAATGATTTTTGCAGGTAAACAGTGGCAGCGCCAGTGGGTGCTTGACAAGGCTATAGCCCATCAGAAACTTGCTCAGCCCTAGCACAGCACCCCCAAAGGATATTCCTATTTTCCTCCTACTTTTCTTAAAACTGAAAAATGTAAATTAAAAAGCTAACAAATATACCTAATAAACAAATTTGATATTTTGGGGAGGTTCCAGTAAGGCATGCTTATACAGTTCCATTTATTCATTCGTTTTCCTTCAGCTTAGTCCCTTTATTCATCCAGGGTCGCCATAGCGGAATGAACCACCAAGTTATCCAGCATACAGTATGTTTTACACAGTGGATGCCCTTTCAGCTGCAACCTAGTACTGGGAAACATCCATACACATTCACACACACACACACACACACACACACACACACACACACACACACACTACAGACAATTTAGTTTATTCAATTCACCTATACCGCACATCTTTGGACTGTGGGGGAAACCCGGAGGAAACCCACACGAACACAGGGAGAACAATGCAAACTCCACACAGAAATGCCAACTGACCCAGCCGGGACTTGAACCAGCGACCTTCTTGCTGTAAGGCGACAGCGCTACCCACTGCGTCCCTGTGTCGCCCCAACAAAAGGCATGTATTTCAGATTCACAAAAATGTAGACAGCACCCTCTAGTGTATTTACCATCTGAAACGTGCAACAAAATGTAACAGGAGCAACATATTTTATGCTCCACAAAATTTTTGCCTGATGCACATTTTCCAATGAGCCTGGGTAGTATTTTTCAATGTTTTTAAAACAAAACTGCACTGAGCTAACATAACATAACAATGATCTGATGTTAACAAACATTCCTAAGTGCTGTATCAAAAAACAAGCAAACAAACAAACAAACAAACAAACAAACAAACACAGAGAACAAAAACCACACGGACTGAATTTTCTACTACAAGTATGTGCCAGAAGAGAGCATTATCAGAATCCAACGATTATTATTACCTCTTCTTGTTTGCGATTCAATGCTAATTGACATTGCATTGATTATTATGGAAGTGTGCTGCTTCTTTCTTTAATTTGCACATCGTCAGTAGATCACCAGCAGACCTTCACACATATCACTGTTGGGTTTTACAGTGTGCTGAATTGTTATGGGTTTGGTACAACATTAGGATGAGTAAATGATGACAGAATGTTCATGTTTTGATGCAATACAATATTTAATGGAAGGCTAAAATGACACCTCACCTTAATAAGTTTGTTTATGCTGCAACCCTTTCCTCTCTGTCAAACACACACAAAACACAAAATGTTGTGAGAAGGACACAACTGTGACTGCCAGCAGCAGGAGATGAGCTGATTTATGAGGTCCTGTCACAACAGTGGTGTTGACACCGTCATGGGGCCCTGAGAAACACCGGGAGGTAGAGGATGTGCTTAAATTTTGTGCTTAGCAATATCAGTATGTTTGTACATACCTTGAATATTCAACCTCTTAAAAAAATGAAATATTATGACACTACTGGTAGCCCAGCATGCCTGCTGTCTGGAATCAAAATAAAGCAAGACAAAAATATATAAAAGACTTAAAGACTCCAAATATTTAAACAGTATATGTCCATAAAAGTATAAAATATACAGTAGTAGATTGATTAAAAAACAATCTACTGGTTTTGTTTTGAGCTACTAAATAGAACAAAAGATTAGATATTTCCTGTCAGTCATGGATGGTCCAGATTGCAGGAAGTCATGCTTGAAACCAGAAGGCATGCCAGTCAAACAATAACCCCACTGCTGACAGGCCATCTGTAATGTAATGTATACATGTAGGGCCAAAGCGACTGGCATTTGCCATCGACAGTATGGGGCATTGCAGACCAATTATGCCTCATATACAGTACAGATGAATTGCCATCAGATACCTAATCCAAAGGATGTGTCTAAATATATTATCATCAAACTACAATCAACATTTGTGAATTAGTGAAAAGGCAAAGGTGATAAAGAAAAGAAAGAGCAGAAAAAACTACTACATAATAGCTTGAAACTGTAAGATAATGACAACAATTATTACAATACTTATTACAATAATTATTGCTGTGTTGCTAATGCTTTAAAACTTAATTTATTGTGTGCAACTCAGTAGCAAATCATTTTTTTGTTGGCACTATCCTCTGAAACTGGACAGACGATGTGTGTTTCTGGATGAATGAATGGGGAGAATAAATGTAAAAAGTGGTACTTTGTGCGTTTTTGATAAGGGAAATACTTTTAGTTTAGTTTGTATTGTTCTGTAGAGATTCCAACAGTCAGTCACATACAGTACATCCGGAAAGTATTCATGATACAAATGTTACAGCCTTATTCCAAAATGGATTAAATTCATTTATCTCCTTAAAATTCTACACACAATACCTCATAATGACAATGTGAAAATAGATTTTTTTTTAAATTGTTGCAACTTTATTAAAATTAAAAAAACCTGAAAAATCACATGTACAGAAGTATTCACAGCCTTTGCTCAATACTTTGTTGATGCACCTTTGGCAGCAATTACAGCCTCAAGTCTTTTTGAATATGATGCCAGTGATGCTGCCACCATCATGCTTTGCTGTAGGGAGGGTATTAGCCTGGTGATGAAACGTAACGCCTGGCATTCACCCCAAATAGTTACATTTTAGTCTCATCAGACCAGAGAATTTAGTTTCTTATGGTCTGAGAGTCTTATGGTCTGAAAGTCTTTGTGCTTTGGCATGCACTGTCAACCCTAAGAGCTTATATAGACAGGTGTATGCCTTTTCAAATCATGTCCAATCAACTGAATTTACCACATGTGAACTCCATTTAAGCTGCTGAAACATCTCAAGAATGATCAGTGGAAACAGAATGTACCTGAACTCAATTTAGAGCTTCACGGCAAAGGCTGAGAATACTTATGTACATGTGATTTTTCAGGTTTTTTATTTGTAATAAATTTGCAACAATTAAAAAAAATCTTTTTTCACATTGTCATTATGGGGTATTGTGTGTAGAATGTTGGGGAAATAAATGAATTTAATCCATTTTGGAATAAGGCTGTAACATAAAAAATGTGGAAAATATGCGCTATGAATACTTTCTGGATGTACTGTAAACATATTATGTGACCATGGACCACAAAGCCAGTCATAAGTGTACATTTTTTTTAAATTGAAACCTGAAACCTGAAAGATGAATTAATAGGCTTTCCAATGATGTATACTTTGTATGGGACAATATTTGCCCGAGATACAACATCAAAAAAAATAAATAAATAAATAATAATAATAATAATAAAACAAGATAAAATACAGTGAAAATGACATATAAAGCTAAATTAAGTACTCTGCAACGTAAACATTACTAATAAAAAATTGAGTTTCTACAGTATATATTTACAGTATTGTAATCTTTACTTAATACTCTAATGATTTTGGCATAAAATAAAATTAGGATCCTAATAGCCCTTATTTTGGCTATTGCCAAATATATACATGTGTGCAACATAAGTGTTGCACGGTCACATATAATTAACATTTGCGAATCAGTGAAAAAGCAAAGGTAATAAAGAAAATGAGCAGAAAAAAAAAACTGAACAGATGGCTTCTTTTTTATGGCTACTACTAAATAATGCCTTGAAATTGTAAGATAATGACAACAATTATAACAACGCTTAGACTAGTCAATGGAATATCAGTATTGTGACAAAAAGCTCTATTGACTTTTCCCCAGGCCTCTAATATGCATCTACAAAACTGGCTAATAACCTGCTTAAATCATTCATTCGTGCCCCAAGGGCGAATCCCCCCTTCGGTATATGCTAATCGCTTAACGTCAGCGAAGAATATAGTGTGCTAAGTGTGTCTTGCCCCTGTAGGAGGGTGATTCATCTAATCAATCACCTCTAAAACTGAGGATCTTAAGATGGGTGCAGGGTTAGGCGCAGAAAGCCATTTCTGGAGCACTTCTGAAAGTTTTTATCCTGCTGAAATCGGATTTCTCATCAGATAACCTTCAAACGATTTAGAGTGAAATTAGATGTGACATTTAATTCTGTACGCCACTGTACGGATTGTAGATGCAAGTGCACACGTCTCCTAGAGCTCAGAAACCATCACGTTTCTGCACATGTGGCTTCGTCTGCTGTCCCTGCAGTGCTGGGTATTATGAATAATTTGGGATGGTTAGATGATCAAAGTTGTTCCCCACATCACCTTGGCCTGATTCTTGAGCACATACTTTCATTAGCCTTGTAAAATATATGAGCACCAAATCTGTTTATGGATATGGTTTTGACACACTTGATTTTGTGTATAGTATCATTATAATAACTAAATAATGTGCAGGCGTAACCATAGAAACAGCACGGAACAGTCTCCACATTCATTTTGGACTCAAGAGTCAGGAGGAAACACTGTTTTGTATTACATGTCTTCCTCTAAAACATTTCAGATATTTGTACAAACCTGCACCTGGTGACTGCATTAATTATTTACTCAGACAAATTGTGAAAAGAAATGCTTTTGAAGTAAAAACATAACTGTACAAAATGATTTTGGCTGACAGTTTAACATAAAACGATCCAATGCAGCACAGTTCCTAAACTTAATTGAATTGTGTGCAATTTAGTAGAAAGGATGTTTACTTAATGCATTTATTTTGGGAACACAGGAATCATTTTCAATGGCACTTACTGAAACTTGAGAGAGGATTTGAGGTTCTAGATGACTGGTTGGGGAGAGTAAACATTATTGAAAAGGAGAAAATGTCAGTTTAGTTTATATTGTTTTGTTGAGCCGCCATTTAACAGTCAAGCATGGCCAAAGTTTCGTTCTGGAGATCCCTTGAACCATTTACCTGGGACCATTTACGTTTGCATATTTAAATATATGTTAATGGATATTTGACATTCTACACCAGTGGTCACCAAACTTGGTCCTGGAGGGCTGGTGTTCTGCAGATTTTAGCTCCAACCCTAATCCAACACAACTAAACAAGCTAATCAAGGTCTTACTAGGTATACTTAAAACACCTCGGCAGGTGTGTTATGGCAAGTTGGAGCTAAACCCTGCAGGGACACCGGCCCTCCAGGACCAAGATTGGTGACCCCTGTTCTAGACTGTTAGGTTAGGATTATTAAAATAGTCTACTGTACTTTGAGTTAGTATAGGTTAGGGTCATCTTACAGCCATAGCCTGTTTTTAGATTGTGGCCCATACAAGGAAACATGGTGTTTTCTGTCACTTCTTTTACTTGTTCAGCCTGCACCGATGCTGTATTCAATGTATAGCTGCACAAACGATAGTTACAAGATTGGAATCCCAATTCAAACACCAACAAATCTTATTTTTGCTAAATGGTTGTGATTTGCATATATTTATTGATCTCAGAATTGCGTTCAAAATCAATCTCAGCATTGCATTCAATCTTTAATCTTTTCAAAAATTATTATAATTTCTGATTTACAAATAAAAGTCACAAAAGTACTGGGATAACAGTTTGGTTCATATATAAAAATATTTACAGTTTGCAGTTCAAAAGCAACTTGACTCTCCAAAAGAAGGTTGTAGCAATTACATTGTCAGGCTGTTAGGTGGTGACAACCAACCATCAAAAATGTTAAAGTTATTAAATCAATAAATGAAAATGAGAATTATATAAATGTGTGTATAATGATTTGTTTATGTTTACAAGATTATGATGTTAAATTTATACATGTAGTATTATTGACAATGATAGAGAAAGCTGAGGCCCCTGAGGATGAAAACCTAGAACTGGCCCTGAATATATATTTGACTAATTTTTACAGGTTGTTTCACCTCATATTTTCTGTTGTAATACATTCACAATAAAGTCATGTAACTGTTTATGTATCATTTGATGTTTGCTCATCTAGATTTTAATGTATACATGTACGCTAGTACATTTAATTGGGTTGGGGGCCACAGGAAAAAATAAAAAACACTACAAAGGGGTGCTGTGCTTTCAAACGGTTTGGGAACCACTGATCTAAAGTCTTATGTTTCTGCTTATCACATGAGCAAAGCTTCCAACACCCACTCACCTTCCTTCAGCTTAGTGCCTGATTTATCGGGGGTCACCACAGTGGAATGAACTGCCAATTACACTGGCATATGTTTTATGCCGCAGATGCCCTTCCAGCCTCCCAGTGTCAGTGTTCGTCCGCGTCATCCTTTGTTTATGTCATGTGCTTTCTTTGTCCTTCTCCCGCCACCGTCATTGTTAATCTGTTCCACCTGCGTTCATCCCTTCTGTGTCATCTGTGTAATCACTCTACCCTCCATATATACCCTTTCGTCTGTGTCCATTGTTGTCCGGTATTTTGAATCGTGTGGGTCTCGTCCTGTCTTCCCGTATCCAGTGTGTGTTACCCGTAAGTGTTAATAAACCCGTTTTTGTAATGTCTCTCCATCTCCGTCTCGTTCTGTCACCATCCGCCCTCCGGGCGTTACACCCAGTGCTAGGAAGCACACTATGCGGTCAATTTACTTTTATCCAATTCACCTATACTGCATTTCTTTAGACCGTGGGGGAAACTGGAGCACCCGGAGGAAAGCCATACAAACACGGGGAGAACATGCATTGTATTTTATTTGGCAAAACTGTATACAGTATTCAATAACAGAAAAGTAATTTGCTCCTTAAGTAGGAACAAGCAGAAAACAACAGTAAATGAAGCATATGACATCATATGACAATTCATTTGTCATCACAACATCACATCAAGGCATTTAGATGATTAGCTCTTCCACCAAAGTTCACCTCACAGCTGGCACAGTAGCAGCGGGTGAGGAAAAAAAAGATATACTGTATGCTCTCAATCGGGGCTATTCATTAAACCCCTGATGCAAATTAAACATAATGGCATAATGAGAACCCTACGGCCAGTTGTTCTCAACAGCATGAAAAGTTAACACACTTCAGAAAAGTGTTCAACCGCTGTGAGCACAATTAAATTCTGCATCATTTTCATCTAAAGCATCCCAAACTGCTTCTTCCTCCACTTCTCTGTTAATCAGAGAATTGATTACACTTGATGCCCTCACTCCTCTATGAGCCACAACCTGCGGCTTAGAGAAGATGAGCAGCCGCTACTGCAGCGCTTCCTCTGTCTTCTCTGACCATGAATCAGACTGAATTATCCTGAAGCAGCATGAAGACTCAGGAATGACTCTAGCTTTCTGTTTAAACGAACAGATTGATTGAGCTTAACAGGTTCAAAAAAGAGGGATAACCTTGCTTGAGGAAACCAGAAAATAAATAAACAAAAGCTAAAAAAATTTAAAATAAAAATCAATAAATAAATCCTGCTCCTGCTGTTTAAAGGCTCCCTACCTAGATTTAAGAGACATGAGTTTCTATACTGTATAAGAGATATAATATCCACATGCAAGCATACACACACGCACTAGGATTGGGTTTCTGTGAATTGTGAGGACTTTACATATATCTATTGTTATTTTGCAGACCAAATGATACTTTCTATCCCTGAACCCAACCCTGCTGCTAAACCTTTACAGAAAACCAGGTGCCTTTTTAGACTTTTTTTCTTATTTATAGAATACTATTTGCATTCAGATTTCATATATTTTCTTCTAGGATATTTAACAGAGAAAACAAAGGAAAAAAGTACTACAGAATACTGCATATAATGTCCACTAACACATTAAGGCAAATGTGTATTACAAAATGTAATTTGATATGGGTCAAAATCAAAATGGACATTTTTATCTATATAAAACGTATCCTGTGTGGTTTTATACTAGTTTGCAACCTAAACTATTTGTTGCATTTAGTGCTAGCTAATGTTGTAAACCTAACTCGATTACAGTCATTTACATCATTGGAAATCATTCTGCAAGTTGTGCCGATAACAAAACAAACAAATAAATAAATAAATAAATAAATACGCATTTTATTTTAACAGTTTGTTTTCCTGTGCTGATTTACTATTCTGTAAGCTTTGTGTGCTAAAGCACTTTTATTGCACTAATGAATCAAGCTTATTCTACCACCCAAAGGAATTAAACTGCCAGACATGGCCAGGTAGGCAGACAGAAGGCCATTTCACGGCTGATAAAGGGGCTAACGGTGGTGTAACGGATCAATAAACACATGCCAGATTTACACACGTCCAGACAGTCGATGAGCAGACAGCAGGAGCGCGCACATGAGCCAACGCCACACCAGTCATGACCTCATTTCCTGCTCTGATACCAGAGGCGAAAGTTAAATGCTGGAAGAGGCGGATAGATTTTAAACTCAAGGGCACTGCTTATGAATTTCAAGGCTGGTGTTAAAACAAAACATGCAGAGGATAACTGTGGATAAAGAAACAGCCATAGGAAGGATTCATCTCGGAGAATTAAAGATTAGAAGCAATACGAATTTTTCATTTGTCTTGAAGATTTTGTTTTGAAGTAGGACACGACACAAGATTGTAGGATCTAAGATGTCTGACTGATCCGATATTAAGTGCAACAGATTTTTTCATTTCTGGAATAAAAACTCTTTGCTTGATGGAGGAAAAAAAATGTAATGTAAGTAAAATAAATTGGATAAATTTTTTTTTTAATTAACACCACACAGAAACAGAACAAAACAAATGTATTTGTTATTATTTGTATTATTGTTATTTTTTAATCTATCTATCTATATTTATTTATTAATTTTGCAAAGCATTATTTAGGATCATCAGAGATTGACAGAGGTTATTGGGCACATGGACGCTGAAACAGCAACAGCTCCAGGAGGACTGACTTTTGAAAGTACATTTCTTTTTTAAAATACAGTTCTGACATGCTGAGCTATACCAATGTTTAAATTTTGCTGGAGCTTATTTATAGCCCATATTCAGACTTGGTTTGCAAGCTCCACTGGGTTGCAGCTGGAGTCGTCGATTCTACATGAGGCAGGTGAGCTATTGAGCGTTATTGACCACTGAGAAAGAAGCATGACTAACACAGGTCTGTCGTTCTCTTTAAGTTCATTTGAGGAACACCCACAATCCGTATGATGAGAATTTTTGGCATCACTGAACTGCACGTTCTTTTATAGGCTACATGGCTTAATATTTTATAGAATTAAAAACTGAATCACACCCTACAATAGTGTGTTAAATAAACCTGTATCATAATTTATAAAGCAATATCACACAGAGAACACATTTATGTTAGAAACAGCTCAATGCAAAATAAGGTTCAGATGTGTTTTAATTAAAATAAATTACTTTAAACTTGAGCACCACATTTTTGTGTCATGTGCAAAACAAAAGTACAAACTAGTTATAAGGCCAGGAATTTTAAAGTGAGTGGGTGTTTGTAAAATAGGGTGGACCTCAAGGTCCGCTCTAATATTTTATAATGTGTGAGATAAAAATATGTATGCAAACTCCAATAGCTAGTAGAACATTAATGATTTTGGCTGAAACACAAACAAGTTAACAATACGACTTTACTTGAAACTTTGATCTTTAGCACATCATACAAAACAGACATGTTTTTTTAAGAAATTCCTTATATATATATATATAATATTTAAACTTAACATTTGAGTTATGCAACAACAACAGACTGCAGTGCAACATTTCAGAATATGTAATATTACTTACTTCTACATGCCAAAAAAGTTATTTTAGTAAACTATGGACAAACCCAACTGCTGAGGTCATTTTATTTTATTTAATGTTTTTAAATGAACACAACGTTCATTTTTACAACAAGTCAACTTTAACATAACAATATGTTAATACTGGGTATCTTGCATCCTAGAGCCAACATTTTATGATACGTTGTGCATTTTTCTTCATCGTTGTCTGTCATATAGTTCCAAACAAATCTAAAATTGCAACACAGTTTTGTTTGAAAGAATTAGTAAATTATTAAGCTGACATTCATAAAGAGAGTATATTAAATGAATCAGTGTTTTTGAATGAATCAGTTAAATTGCTTATTCCAGTTCACTCAGAATATTGCTTTAACCTATATTGGTGTAATATTGTAACCCGCAGAACACCTTAAACACCTTTGAAACACATAACATTGAAACCAAGAACAAGAGTAATGCACAGTAAATGACTATCAATTAATTTGTGAAACTAGCATATCACTTTTTAAAGAGCCCCTATTTTGCATTATAAAAGGTCATATTTTGGTTTTGGGGGTCTCCAACAACAGACTGATATGCGTGCTCAAAAAACACTTTCATTGTCTTATAATATGCATTTATTTTTACCTAATTATCCCAGTGATTCCCATATGATTCGTTCAGCGATTCATTTGTTCTCAAACCCCTCCTTAGCACAAAGCTAATCTGCGCTGATTGGACCGATGACCCAGTCTGTTGTGATTGGTCGACATGCGTTCAGTGCAAGACAGAGAAAAATGCCCATCATGGCTATGTAGTAGCACACAGAGTATGTGAGAGCCCAATGCAGGAATGAAATAAAGCAGTGCAGTTAAACACCAGCATATTACTCTACTCTTAAAACTACCCCAAGTAATATCAACGATACATATTCAGTATTAATTCACACAGTGGCAAAAGTTGAACTATTTAGAAAATTGACCACGCCATGCGTGTATGAACAGCTGATGGTGGCCATAGCAAAGGCAAACAGCAGAGGATCAGAAACGCGTTTAAATTGGTAAAGGAAGAAGCACGCATCGTGTTTTCACTGTGGTTTTGGACGCAGTATGTGAATAGCCCCATACAGATTTAACCTGAGAGATACAGTACAAGCACTGATCTATAATAGATAAGTGATTAAGGCGATTACAACTCATAACACACAATTAAACACATATTTTGCAAACTACACAAAATGAGGCAGTAGATGCGTTCAAGCAAAAGATCCGAACCCATTTGATTCATTCATTCAACTCTGAGTCGACTATTTTGTTAAAAAAAAATCAATAGTTTTAAAGACGGCGCACTTTCAGATTTAAACCTCAGCTGGATGTTTTCATTCACTTAGAGCTGTGTTACACACTGCATGGAAGGACATTTTCAAAAACCCATAATAGGGGCTCTTTAAATTATACAATAATAATAATAATTTGTTCACAATTTGCATTGAAAATAAACAGAATATTTTGAAACTAGAGACTCTTAAACATCAGTATTGAGAGAAGCAGCGTGTCTGTTGTCTGTTTTGGGAACTGCAGCACTGAGCTCAGTTTCTGTCAGGATGTAAAGCCTGCATTGGCTCTTTGATCCCTGCTTATCTGCTCTCCTCTCTCAAACACATGTGTGTGGCCCGCACACCCCTAGGGCTCATGGGGAAACAACTGAGACTGTGTGCTTTTGAGTGTGTGAGAGCCCACATGAGACAGCGACTCTTCCTGGCGTCTGCTGAGCTCGTGATGTGCTGGAGAAACTGAGGAAGGAGTCTGGCTAGTTCCTGATTCCTCCCCTGGAAATATTGGAGCAGAAGCTGACAGCAGCGACTGCAGTGATGAATAGCCTTTTAAAACGATGAAGTACCTCGCCGTCGTTGTTTTTTTCCTCCGACCTCCGCCTGATGGATTGGCTCTTGGCTTGCAAGCGTCAACAACATTAGCTTCAGACCCTCAACATTGCCACAGCTTGTAAGGGAACTGTTGTTCACAAAGCTCCTCTACTACTTAGGAACTACTACTAGGAATATTTTTAGCTATGACAATGACAACATTTCAAAAATAATTGTCTTCTATATATCCTATTTAATACATCTTATATATTCTAAATCAATGGTTTCAGCAGCATAACTTTAGCACATTTGCTGTAGGCATTAAAAGCATCTAGTGGTATCACCCAACAACAGTGACATTTTTGAATAATATGTTCATAATAAACAGGGCTAAATTAATTAACAGTCTTAAATTAGCTTACATATTGTTTTCCTTTCTGTTTTCTACATTGTATTTTTCAGCCACAGCTGGAACCTTGCATGTCTGCAAGCAAAACAATATAATGTGTCATTCCTGGATGAATCATTTCATTGTTTTTTTAAACAAATCGACTGAGTGAGTGATGCAGTGATGTGTCAGAAATCACATAATGTGTTGTATACTGTGTGTAGTACACGAAAACATGCTGGGACAGTTTCAACTTAAATTTTGGCAAATATGGGGAAGCCGATCTTAATTTAGAACTATATCTCACTGGTTTGCCCAGGTTTAACTCAAATTTGAGTGTGACATTTTTTGAATTTTAAGTAGCTGTTTTCCCTGGCATGACTACTCATGTTCATTGTGTTGCTTTGCAAATCACAAATCATTAAATTCAAGATTCGGTGATAAAATGTAGCCTGCAGAAAACAACAAACTGGATATATACTGTACTGTATATAGCTATAGTTTTAGTCTCTTGATTTTAATTGCTATCAATATTTCATTTGTTTTCCTCATGACAGGGTTCTTAAAATGTGCTTATTAGAAGTACCTGCGTTTTAAATTCATTCATAAGAGCACTTTAATAGTGTCTGAATGTGGTTACTGCCACAGGTCTCTCTTGTAAAAGAAATTTAAACCTCTATGGCAGCAGCCTTGTTAAGTAAAGGTTTAATCACAATAAAACAGTTGTGTACTGATCTAATCGCATTTCTTCTTCCTGAAAATAAAACACATTTCAGATATGGAACTGACTGAAGCGACTCTCTATATCTCTAAATATCTATTAGTTATTTGAAACCATGTGTAAATAGTGATGCACGCATTAGAATCCTGCATTGATGACAGCCATTATTTTTAAGCGAAGACATTGTGTTTCCTCTCTGCTGACTCTTACACAATATACCAGGAAGCAGAAATGACCTCTCTCAGATTCTGTTGGGACTAATACAGAAACAGAAATGCAAAATTGACAGTTTTCAATGATAAAGACAATCATTCTTCCTACACATTTTAAAAGTGACAGCTTCAAATAAAGGCCCTGACAGATTGTTTTATTTCATTCTGGATTACCTTTCATTCTTCTGTTCAGCCATTCGCCCCATTGATGAGTGCAGAAACAATGCAGCTTGCATGCGTGGTGCGGCATGTATGCAGATGAGCTCTAATTTACTGTCTGCAAGGCCTCTTAAAATTGATGTAATTAGAAGCAAATGTCTAGTCATGTTATACACTTCTCTGCGCTTGAGACATTAAAATATAATACTTATTCACGAACAGCTCATAATGAGTTCGCATAACAACACATAATCTACAGTAGCTGCTCTCTGAAAGAATTAGAATAATGCACTTCACACAAGACAAATTCATCATTTGCAAGATACAAAACTAATGAAAAATGAAACTAATGTCTTTAGAATATTGTAAAGAATTATATTTAGGCTTTTTTCTAGTTCAACATGATTGAGGTTTTATGTAGCAACTTATGTTTGTAGAAGTGCAGGGAGATATTGTGATGTCACATAGATAAAAGTCTTTTTTTTTTGCCTGATGAAAAATGGCATCACACTTAGTGTCCCCAACCACCCACCCACCCACACCCACACACACACACACACACACACACATTACTGAAGCTTAATATAGTATCATCATCATCATCAATTTCTGTGCAGAACAAATTGGCCAATAAAAGGACTTCAAACTGGGTTAGGGTTAGCATGAGGTCATTGGCATTTCAAAGACTGAAGCCACCTGCTTCAGGATATTTGATCTGTTGCCTTGTTCTCTACATGCTCCAATTGAACATTCTTCAGTCATCTCAATGTGTACTCTTGTAACACTGTGTGCTAACTGCATGCAAAGCGACACTGCAAAACAATAAAATGTATCTAAATGTGACTATAATGTAAAGTTTTATTACATGTATAAGAAAAGTTTTATATTTCTGCAACGTTGGGGCTGAACAACAGCATAAAATACTATGACAATGGTCATATATGAATGGACAATAATTATGTGTTTTTATTCAGTGTTAAATGATACCAACTGGAGTCGGAAAACCAATTTACGTGACACATAATGCCATACTGAAAGGACCAGTAAATAGTTTATCTCGGATTTTTTAAATAAAATAAGTAGCAAACATAGTTTAAACATGAACTGTGACTTAATACCAACAAAATCAGTCACTCAGCAAGTACGCATAAGGTTAATAAGGTTTAATATTTATTAATGAGATTTTAAACCTGTCCATTTGGTTGTGAGTGCAGCACTGAATGTCTCTGGTATTGTTTATGTTGTGTTGTGTCTGGTGTGGACAGAAAAATTGCTTGTTGGTGGAATCTTGTTGCATCACATGTTGTTTGGACACAGTGTTATCCTTGGTCTTCCTGGTTTCCTGTGTCCCTTTGGTGGTATCCACACTTTCCTTGTATCTTACATATGTAATATGTGTCCATCTATAAAAAAAACGATTAAAAGATGATTCCTTGGATTTTCTAAATTTGTTTAAGAGGTTGTAAACAATTTATTTGGGCTAAATTTAAACTAACAATTTAAGTTGAACATTAATAAATTTAATTAGTTTGTTTAAATTTAACCCATATACATTTTTGCAACAATTTTGCAGAAATATATTTTTTCAGTGTAGGCACTCTCTTAAATGTGTCTCTGTAAATTGTTCTAAGAAATCTTTGTTCATACATGCTGTGGTTTCTGTAGGAATTGTTGTTGGTACACATTACCTGTGCTTCATCACCCTGTGATAATGTGCATTTCGAAGTATTGACTAGAAAATGAGTAATGAAATAAAAGAGATGATCAAACTAAAAATCTTTTGCCAAAACAAAACAAAAAAAAAAACAATTTAATGCTTGCTTGAGGTGGTTTTGGCAAAAACGGTTTTATCTGAATAGCGGAAGATGGAAATGCATTTGCCCAAATAAACTCTGGTGTAGTAAACATTAGGACAGCAGTCCTGTCTCCATTATGCTTGTTTTGTTTACTGTTGATTACCAGGTTACCAATACTACAATCAGTAATAATTTGAAGAAAACGCACCTAATTTACATTTGGGAATTACTTTTTTTTTGTGCTAAATTTAAAAGATTTGCTTCACATTAGAATTGAAACCCAGTTATTAATTTTCTAAGCCACATTTATCATGAGCTTTCTAATATGATTTCAATTGTTCTTGTGATGACAGAGCAGAGGTTTCTCATGATGTTGAGTTATCATAATGCTTCATAGTCATTCTCAGTGAACAGAATTAAAGGCTTTAATAAATCGATTAAGTTTATATTCACTGGCTTCTGAAATTCACTCAGAAATGTCCTATAATATAAAACATGTTCAGCACAAGAGCATCCATGTGAGAATTAATTCTGCAATTGCCAATGAAGTATGATAAACAGGACCTTGGCAAGAAACTGAGGAAAGTGACAACTCTTTAACTGTTGTTCCATATGCATGCTGCCAAAAGTTAATTAATTAAAAATGAATAAATAAAAATTCTGAAAACTTCAATGGAGATCCCATTCCATAACTATTTTCCCATTAAAACGAACTATGCAAATTTCTTTTGCGGATCCCCTTGTGGTTGATAAGTGCAATTACCAACAAAACACCCTCATAGGCTTTCTATATATGTCTGTGGTTCCGCTGACGACGATGGGCGGGGATGTGTATACCGGGTCATTCACCTAAAGTTGCAAGCGTGATTTCAGGTAACAGGAGGCAAATCTGGTAGCCATAGAAGCAAAATTCATTCAGTTAAACGTTATTCTATTACTGATATAATTTTAAGAGACATTATTTTTTAAGATTAAAATACTTACATAGTGTTGCTTTAAGCTGTGACGTTAAAATAGCAACATAAGTATTTTTGAGATAGTCATTAATTCATTCATTTAAATGCGTTCATTCATTCAGAAAGAAAAAAAAGTGGCTGTATTTATGAATGGCATACAGGAATGATTGACTCACTTGATTCATTAATAAATAGCGAATCATTTATGAATGATAAACCACTCATAATCTGAGGCACAAAAAGGTGGCTACACAGGGAAAGCAGTCCATACTGACAAAGAAAAATAAGTGTCCGACTCAAGCCTTTGCTGCTAATAGACGGACCTAAAATCAGATGGATGGCCATCCCATCTAAAACAGCAAACTAGACAATTCTGTTCAAGTTTCTTTGATTGTGTGTTTTAGAAGATAAATACTACTGGAAGGGTTGTACAGGGCAGCGTTCTAGCTCTCTGACCAATGCTGATGCTGAACTCGTACTTTCCATATCAATTCCAGATTTGTGCCCAAGGCATGGGCACTCACTGAGGACAGATGGTGGGTGGGCAGAACATGATGCTTTAAAGCAGCTCAGGGTCATTCCGGCTTGCAGTCACAGTTCCATTTGGCCTAATGGGCATCAGCATATGAAGCTGAATCCCAAAGTCCAAAGTGGGCAATTAAAGTACAGTGACAGAGCAATACGATCACATAATTAGTAAGCAGATACTATCTTAAAGAGACATTACAACTATCCTCCAAGTTTTCCTCTGACTCTTTTCCTGCTCTTGCTATTGAGTGATTTAGATCGATGCTGTAGTTTTGTGTTTGTATCCTTTGCCATTTCTTGGACATTTTTTTGTGTCCAGCAGTTCTTAGTGTTATAGTCCCATGAGTCAGGTCCCAAACTAGAAGCATGTTGCATATAATTTATGTGACGATTCAAACTGTAAATTGAGACGTAGAGAAACAAATGACCACTGAATTATTAATGACAACCTATGTTCTACATGATTTACTGTATATAAATGTTAATGCATGTTTATGTTTATATATATATTTCTGTATATTCATTCACTCATTTTCTTTTCGGTTTAGTCCCTTTATTAATCTGGGGTCGCCACAGCGGAATGAACCACCAACTTATCCAGCATATGTTTTACACAGCGGATGCCCTTCCAGCTGCAACCCATCACTGGGAAACATCCATACACACTCATTCACACATACACTACGGACAATTTAGCCTACCCAATTCACCTATAGCACATGTTTTTGGTCGTGTGGGGGAAACCGGAGCACCCGGAGGAAACCCACGCAAACATGGGGAGAACATGCAAACTCCACACAGAAATGCCAACTGACCCAGCCGGGGCTCGAACCAGCGACCTTCTTGCTGTGAGGTGATTGTGTTAGCCACTGAGCCACCGTGCTGCCCCTATTTCTGTATATTTCATTTTTAAATTTAATTATTAGATATTTTTCCAAAAAACATAAGTGCCAGTGACTGTTCTCAAAGGCAGCATGTAAAACACACTATATTTCATTAAAGGTAAATTACCATTATAGTTAACAACATGCTTATCTGCCACATGAAAGATATGACAAATTGTCAATTTAATGAATTACAGTGCAGTCCTAATGTAAAACAAGTTTAGTAGTAAGGCACCTCTCAATCAATCAAGACAAAACTAATTATGCCCATGCTGTGTGGTGTACAGAACTCATCTGTTATGGACTGAGACAGTGTCATAAATTGATAGACTGGGACTGTCGGTTCAGCGCAGATAATGAGTGGAGTACACAGCTGGTATTAAACATGCTTTTTTTCTTTTGATAGGCTTGAAACAACTGATAATGTGCGTAACGACAAGGTTAAGGTTATGGATTTTTAGGCAAGAGCTATTATGTGCATGTAATGAGAAATAAATATGGCGTGACACCATGAAATGGCAAACTTGTGTTTGCGTACAACACAATGCTGAAGATGACAACATGTACAAGGTTTAATCCAGATCATAAAAAAAAGTTATGTTATTCTGTTATGCAACATAGTAGATTATACTACAATCATACAGTAAATGACAATGTTTGCTTTGATGTTCAACAAATGCACAGCGATAAGACATACATGACATTTTCTTTGAGCTAGATATGTTTTATTAATCTGCTGAAAGCTCAGCCCTTCCTCACTGTCACACTCATTCTCTTAATATCAGATTTGTTCCACCGCTAGAGGAGGGACAAGAGACAAGACGACACACTATCAGTGATGGACAGATATCCAGACAGCTCTTCCTCTAACAGCTGATTAGTGTCCATCCATCCATCCATCCATCTACAGTCGTGGCCAAAAGTTTTGAGAATGACACAAATATTAGTTGACAAAGTTTGCTGCTAAACTGCTTTTAGATCTTTGTTTCAGTTGTTTCTGTGATGTACTGAAATATAATTACAAGCACTTCATACGTTTCAAAGGTTTTTATCCACAATTACATGACATTTCTGCAAAGAGTCAGTATTTGCAGTGTTGGCCCTTCTTTTTCAGGACCTCTGCAATTCGACTGGGCATGCTCTCAATCAACTTCTGGGCCAAATCCTGACTGATAGCAACCCATTTTTTCATAATCACTTCTTGGAGTTTGTCAGAATTACTGGGTTTTTGTTTGTCCACCCACCTCTTGAGGATTGACCACAAGTTCTCAATGGGATTAA
>CAIGQW010054868.1:2986849-3005837 GCA_903798125.1 Danio choprae
GTTTATTTTGCATACTATTATGCAGAATTAATAAACACAATGTCTAGATAGTGTATTATTTTTCCAGCGTGCTTTGGCCCTACATATACTTCAGAGTAGAGCCGAGCTGCCAGACAATGATGGATAGTCAGGCTGTCCGAAGCTCATATTGTGGGGGAAATTAAAGTGGTAGGTGAGTCAATAAACACTATTAGGTTTTGGGTCAGGGGACCTTCACTGGCACATCCAACTCCAATCGTTCATTTGATCTTCTTACTGTAAGTATCAAAACATTTACAGATAAGTGTCAGCAACATTATAGACTACCAACACAGACATTTCTAACTACAGTTAACCTATCTAAAGGAAAAATACCTTTTTATTCAAATGAAAGAATGAATGTCATTCAGGATGACAATATCAAAATAGATCAATTTATATTACTGTACTTGGAAAAATCTTAATTTATCTCTCTATTAAATATTTACCAAAACAGAATGATCAGCAACATTTTAATACATATTACACCAATAAAGAGATAAATGCACCAATAAGATGGTGACAAAAAATTCAGAATGAACCAAGTATGTAAAATGAAAAATTCTTTCTTACAGTATTCATATAAAAGACAGAGGCACTAAAATGAGTCTGACTCCCCAACACTATTCATAATGAAACAAAACCAAATCATTCAAATGAATACTTTTCAGTTTTACTCAAACGACAGGACAGTTCAGGATGAAGCAAGTTTGTAAACTGAATCAGACTTTCTAATGCTACTCATAAAAAGAGCAGATGATTGTTCAGGATGAATTGAGGTATTAGAATTAATCAGATATTCAAGTGTTACTTATATGAGAGCTAGAGGACTATTCAGGATGAACTAAGTCACTAAAATGAGGCTGATTTCTAATCCTATGCATGTTGAATAAAAAGGATCACTTGTGAACCAAGTTAGTATAATGAATCAAACTTTTCAAACATTTTTCATATGTGAAACAGGAGACTGTCAGGATAAACCAAATAATGCAAATGAATTAAACCTCTCAATGTTACTCATATAACAGAGACACTTGTTCAGGGTTCTTCGGGATGAGTCACTAAAAAGTAGAACTTCCCAAAGTTGTCCATGAACAGACTCACTAAAATGAATTAAAATTGTTGTTGTTACTCATGACAGAGAAGACCATTAAGAGTCAACTAAATGAATCATACACTATACTTAACTCTTATAATAGAAACATGAGTATTCCAGATACAGTAACTAACTAACTAACTAACTAACTAACTAACTAACTAACTAACTAATTTCCAATACAATTTATAGTATATGATAGAAATAGAACTGTTGAGGATCAATGAATCAGACTTTCATATATAGTACTACTTATATGGGAAAGATGACTATTTAAGACAAACACATTACTACCTTTTTGCAAGCCCTCTAAAGTGCAGTTCTAGAGATCTAGATGGCATTTCCTATTTTCAGTGTACAGTATTAATGAAGAGTAGTTAAAAAGGTTAATCATTGCCTTGTAGGACTTATCCAGCTCAGTAGACCTTTACAACAATTTAAAAAATGGTTTCACTTTCAATAGAGTTCTGAAACAGCTTATGAACACTTTTCCTGCAGAGATATTTTTAATACACCTAATACCTAACACAATCACCACAGGCCTGCGTCTATGCAAATGATCCATCTGCTCCAGGGAACCTCATGAGGGTCTATTGTGAAGAGCAGCGTGATTGGGTACTATTGTCTGCCTTATCTGCTGTGTTCATTGCAGATTGGAAAGCGCTGCTCATTTCCTTGTCTTTTGATGCCAATGGGAGTGGGATTTTTATTTTTTCATTATTTTTTGACAGTAGTCGTTCTATTGCTGTTGCTACCGGAAACATTCAGACACAGAGATGATGAGTGACATACTAAAGTTGAAATCTATTGACATTTAAACAGAATAAAGTAAGGTTTTGCTGCCATAACGGTCAATCAAACCTGCCATCTTTTTCAAAAGGACAATAATTAACTTGGATAAATGTAAACAAGAGTCCAGTTTGTGTACCTAATAATAATAAATCCTATTTTTCTTTCAGAACTAACTTTGTCTTGACAGGCTATTTTTCATTATCAGTCTCAAATTTGCAAAGATGTTTACCTCATTTCACCTGCCATAAAATATGCTTCAGCTTTCAGTCAAATTAGGTTATGTTTCATCCATTGAAGTCGTGGATGAAGTTGGATGTTGCCTCATAAAACCAGACACTAGCTATTTGCAACACAAAGATAATGAAAGTTAATCCTGGCCAATATAAAACAAAACAGCACATTAATCAAGCTATTCATTACAGAAAAAAAATATGACTGCGCTGCTGTATCCAAACAACACAATACGCACCCCTTGCTTTCCCCTGATATATTTCGCAACATGTTTTCTTGTATTTAATATTCATTAACGGTTCTATTTAGGCCTTAAGTACCGACTCAATTTGTCTCTCGCTTATAAAGGACTACGGCTGTGTAAATTCAATCCTGCTAAAATGTTTTATTGCCCTAATCCATAATATGTGATTGCATTCATAACCAGGACAATATATTTGTGCCAAGAAGCAAACAAACAAACAAATGCATTAAAAAATCATGACAATTTCCCTTTTCAATCAGTGGCTTGAGGTCATTTTGAAAGCAATCATTTTCATCTGTATAAATCAACAGCTCCCCCAGATGGGTCAATGTACCTCCTTGAAATTAATTTTAGAGATGCATATGTTGAGTGAAATGAAACAATAAATCTCTTGCACTGGAGGAAAGACAGATAAAAGAGGGAAACGAAGTGAAAAAAGTGTATTTGCATGTGCACATGATCGCTTTTAAGTGTTTGTGGGCGTCCTGACAAAGTTTTATGTATTTGCCATCTAGCAGGACCTTGAGGGCAGACCTCACTCGTTCATTTCACCAACCACTGTCATTCACCTCAGACACAATGACCACATTTACGAGCCCCAGCATCCAATTTACATGAGAGCTCATAAAACCTGACCACAATTTTATATCATTGGCCATTAATGACAGGGATCACTGCCTTCACCATCAGGACGGAGGAAGAATGGAAAATGAAGCCCGAGGGGACACAAAGCAGCACGTGAGGAAGGACGTTATACTCAAATACACACATCATTACGCCAATGAATAATCATAGGTCAATAAATCGTAAAAAAGTCTTTTGTTAGCAACCACTTTTTTTTTTCTTTCTTCCTTTTAGACTAAACGACCTATAAAAACTATAAAGAACAAACTAACAGAGTAGGTCGTAAGTTTTACTGTCTAAAAATGACTTGCTAAATATTATATTTGCAATATCTCTTCTACTTTCATGTAAACGGCAGGAATTTAAAGAGTCATTCCTGATAAGCAGAACATTTGTGGCTTTGTAATTGAACAATGCAATAAAGACAATGATGAAGAAGACAACAAAGATGAAGATGATGACAGAAAAAGTTGATGAAGACAAAAAATGACTGAAATGTCAAAGACAAAAAGAAGATAATGGAGAAAAAATGCTGATAAGGTTGATGATAATGATGATGCCAACAAAAAAAATTCTGATTCTTGATTGATTTTGCATGACACTGTCCTTTAAAATCCACCACACTTTTTATTTTCAATTGCGTTCACTATGATAACTTAATTTTATTCATTAATTTATTCATTTTCCTTCTGCTTAGTCCCTTTATTCATCCGTCCCTCTCCCACCTGCAGCTTCTCCACGATGGAAGTCCAGCTTTTCTTTAGCCCCCGGTGCCTAGACTGCAGCTCTGCACAAGAAGTTTGGCCATAGGAGAAATGGTCATGCCCAACTGAGCCTGGTTTCTCTCAAGGTTTTTTTTCCCTTCACTTTTGTCAATTGGTGAAGATTGTTCCTTGCCGCTGTCACCACTGGCTTGCATGGTTCGTGACTTGTAGAGCTGCGCATCGATGGATTTGCTCTTCAGTGTTTGGACTTTCAGCAGTGAAAATTTAACCACACTGAACTGAACTTAAACTCTGAAAACTGGACTGACACAGTTTCAATTTACTGTAATCTCCTATGTTAAGCTGCTTTGACACAATCTAAATTGTAAAAGCGCTATAGAAATAAAGATGAAATTAATTGAATTGAATCAGGGGTGGCCACAGCGGAATGAACTGCCAAATTATCCAGCAAATGTTTTACACAGTGGATGCCCTTCCAGCTGTAACCCAGTACTGGGAAACATCCATACACACTCATTCACTACGGACAATTTAGCTTACCCAATTCACCTATACCATGTCTTTGGACATGTGGGGGAAACCGGAGCACCCACAGGAAACCCATGCGAACACGGGGAGAACATGCAAAGTCCACACAGAAATGCCAACTGGCCCAGCCGAGACTCGAACCAGCAACCTTCTTGCTGTGAGGCGACAATGCTAACCACTGAACCACCGTGTCACCATACTTCATTTTATATTGGAACAAAAAAAAAACACTATTCATAAAAGGGGTTCCAGTAATAATGAGTATTTGCTTTTACAATGTTTACTGAAACTTTCAAAATTGTATCCAATCAGTTAAGTCATATGATGGAGATGTGTGAAAATATTGTATAAGAGAACAGATGAGTCTCCCTGTTTCGAAAGAAGCTCTGGTGCACTTTCCATCATACCGCTGAGGGAATTTATTGCTCCATGCACAAAAAACTAAATCAATAGGCTATTATGTGGATGGAATGGTCAGACATTATCGCCCTACCGAATCATGCCTACAAACATACACTTACACACACACACACACACACACACACACTCACACTCACACTACAGACCCACAGATAAAGGGAGGAGATGGATGTCTCACTAAAAACACAACAGCATTCAGTCGATAGTGCTGCGATGGATCCAGCTTCCGTCCGAGATGAAACTGTTACCTTTGTATATTAAAAACTAATAAACAACCTGGCTAAGACAACATTAACTGTCATTAGGAGCAGCAAAAATAAAACACAATGGGAATAGCAAGGACAAGAGTATACATTTTAACAGAAACAGCTCTGGTGGTTTTGGTTGTAAGAAGTTACAAGAAGACAAAATGTGTTTTAAAAAAAACTCTTAAAGGTAATGTGGGGATACAAAAGTATCACAGAAGTCATAAAAAAATTTACAATATTCATTATTATAGAATAGCTTTTGTCTGGAGGGAAACAAGTTGAGGTAAATTGTTCTCAGTTGTTGATTTGAATGAATCATTTAGCGTGTTTGTGACTCATTTAGATATTATAGACTCAATAGATATTTCAAATGCTTTTTTGGTGTAACTGCTGTTATTTTTTTGTTTGTTTTAACTATCATTATAATTTAAAATTGTCTTTCAATTTGGTTTTGCTTCTGTTATTTTAAATCCACTATGCTGATGTTTTATTTTTTGATTCTCACGTTTAAGTGTTAAACGTGAGAATCAAAGTGTTCTACTAATGCCTAGACGTAGAACTTCTAACAGATTTCATGTACATCTGCCTGCAAGAAGGCTTCAGAAGACTTTAATAATAATTTTATGGTGAATTTTTTCTTTTTTACTTATTCACATTCAGTATGCTAAAAATAATGGAAATACATGTTCTTTTTCTGTGTTCTAAAGGTTGAACTGACAGGAGGGAGTAAATGATTAGTTTCTGACTGAACTATCCCTTGAAGTCTCTTTAAGTCTGGTATTTATGTGTGAGATGAACATTCATGCTGACAACACTTAAAAAACGCTCCGATTCAGTATAATAAATTTGCAGAAAAACGGCTGAAGTCAGAAGCATTTTAAAAGCCAGAGCATGAAGCAAAAAAGGACGAGTTCAGACAATGCCTCAACCTTTCTAAGAATTCTCACACATCTTCCAACACCAGTGTGGCAGACGGGGCAATGTCTTGTGTTTGAGCAGTGTTGCATGGTGACCCGAGTCGACGAGCTAGAACACAGTTGGAGACACAGTTGGACACACTCTCACACACACGTCTGAGTTTGGACGCCAGAAGAAGTGTGAACTGGGAACTGTTTCTGCAGAAAGTGAAACTCTGCAAACACAAGCATGAGCTGCCCTCTGCGAGAAAGAACAAAAGATGAGATGCCAGAGTGCCACATGAATTGCTGTTTGTATGCAGCTCTTCTCATACAACATAATCATCCTATTTAGACACTTCTAGTTAGCAAGTGCAGCAGTTCTCAGTGCCAGTATTCACTGTGAACACAAAAGAATTGTAAGCCAGTCTAGACTGAAAAAAAACTCAAGGGTTAACTTTTAATTTTATGATCCTTTTTAATCAATGGCTTCAATTACATGCCAACTAACTCTCAGTGTACTGTAAGCTTGGGTTAGCAGAATAAGTTGACATGTATTTCCAAAGATACACATAGTCAGCAGACCATTAAATCAAAGTGCTATCAAATATCTGTAAAATATTATTAATATATAGTTTTTATTCTTTTTTTTGTAGTGATGCCACAAAGAAGCCATTTGGCATTTTTTTAAAAACAGGTCTCAGGACTCCCAGTTTATCTAGTAATGTGAAGCATTTACAGATCAAATTCAAACCTCCCAATCTCCACACATCACTTCAAGCAAGAGCACCGAAAGGACAAGATCTCGGATACAGGCGGCCGAAATGAGTTTCCTTCGCAGTTTGGCAGGGCGCACCCTTATAGATAGGGTGAGGAGCTCTGTCACCCGGGAGGAGCTCGGAGTAGAGCCGCTGCTCCTCCACATCGAGAGAAGTCAGCTGAGGTGGCTCGGGCATCTGTTTCGGATGCCTCCTGGACGCCTACCTAGGGAGGTGTTCCAGGCATGTCCCACCGGGAAGAGGCCTCGGGGAAGACCCAGGACACGCTGGAGAGACTATGTCTATCAGCTGGCCTGGGAACGCCTCGGGATCCCCCCCGGAGGAGCTGGAGGAAGTGTCTGGGGAGAGGGAAGTCTGGGGTTCTCTCCTACGACTGCTACCCCCTCGACCCAGCCCCGGATAATCGGTTGAAAATGAATGAATGAATGAATGAATGAATGAATGAATGATAACAATAAAGATAAAAGCCCTGCTTGCTGTTAAGCCCTCTTTTCAAAGACTATTTAAAGATAATGACTATGTAGAAACACATTATTCATGGTTATACCATAGAGCAGAATGATAAAAACACATTGAAGTAGCTATGCAAGCCAGGCTGGCAAACTAGAATATAAAAATAAGCATACCTCAGTATCCTAGTTTCAGCGTCTTTGTGTTGCCTCATTTGTAAATGCTGGGAAAAGAGTTTGATGTTACATATAACTATAACCCTAAATTCATTCAATTAATACATTTTTAAATACAGATTTACTGGTTAGATCTACAGGTTACAAGGGGGTAATGCCGAATGAAAAGCATAAACTAAATGTAAATGTAATTATACGGATTGCGGATGCAATTATATTTATCGCTAAATTTATATTTATATGCATCATGCTTAGAGTGAACAGGACTTTTGGAAGTTTAAAGTGGCAGTTTGATGGTTTCAGCCACAATTTTCTTAACCACGGCCCTCTTACTATTAGTTTGCTAATCTAGTTTCAGATGGAAGCGCATCATCATACTGAAATAAAATTATCAGCAACTTCTGGTTCACGTGGACTTTAACAATCAAACATGTCCATCAAGTGTGTGTTTACATTGGAAGTCAATAGAAAATCAGTGCATTATAAGGGAAGAATGCGTTTTGTGTGAATGAGCCCATAATAACATTATAAAAATCAGAAAATCTTGTTTATTTTCACTATAAATACCCCTTTGTCTATTGAAAAGCTTCCGTAGATGTTAAAGGTTCTTCACTGAACCATCAATGTCAAAAATATACCTCTATCTTCACAAGCGCATGGCAACTCAATTAGAAGATAATGCAAAGCACTTATGTAACACTCATCATAACTAACTCATAGCAAGCTACTGAAATGACAAGAAACTACAAAAATTTTAGACTTCAAAAAGATGGTATTATACTTGATCAAAAGCAAAAGGACAACCGTTCCATCTTAATTTAGTATGCTTGCTTGAAACTGTTCTAGGACCAGGTCAAGGACTCTATCCTATTATACCGATTAGTCTCAATTCCAGCTGTCCTGAGCTCTGTAATGTTATCTCGACATGGCCAAATCTCATTTTAAACCTGTTTTGCTAAGTCAAATAAAATCGGATGCGGTTGTGGTTGTCCAGATTTCCAAGTAAACATTAAACATGACAGGACTGTCTTTAACATTTCCATCACTGTATCGCTGTTTTGTAGAGCCCCACCAAAATGACCCCAAAATGAAGTTTTGACCAATGTAATCAAGGCCAATAGGATCCAATTCTCAATGTTTTGTTCTGCGCTACGCTGATATGATAAAGGACATTTGTTGGACATCTGTTGACCTCAGGGACCGGCTGGGACGAAAAGCAGGCCGGGACAAAAAGTGCTGGCAAAAATTTTTATTACACCAGGGGGGAAACATAAAGTAAAGTGTTTAGATGGCTGCAATAATAATAACATTAAACAGAAATAACAGATACCAGGTCAAATCTAGATGATCAATGCATTAAAAAAACTATTTAGTGTGAAATAAATATAGATAATACTATAACTAGGGTTGTGCTCAATTTAGTAAAAAAAAAAAAAAAAAAAAAAAACTCAGATCAAGATTATATTATATAAGTTTTATATTTATACTATATATTTAATGTTATAGACGTTAAATAAAAAATATATAATCCTAAAAAGTTCATAATTAAAAATGTAATAATATATCAATTGAATTTTAATTGCTTCTTTTTTTGCACAACATCCATACACCACCATGACTTTTAGCAGGAGACAGATGTGAGAGGTGCTGACAGATGTGGGTTAAGGGAGCCGATAAACGAAAAGTAGTACCTTACAGAGGGCTGCTTAAAAAAAAAGCATCCTTGTGTTAGAGCAGGTGCAATTCTGTAAAGCTACCGCTAATATGCGAAATACACATCTGATAGCCCAGTGCTGCACCACTGAATACATTTGTATATATTTATATTTATGATGTAAATTTTATTTGCTTGCAACAGCTGAGAAAAGTCACAGTGCTGCGTACGGCAAGTCTCTAGTTGACCTTGTGGAGCTGAAAACCCGCTGTATTTACTGTGTGCTTGACGCTTTTTTCCTCATTCAAACCCCAGTACGTCCCAATGCTCCTCATCAGCATCCAGCAACACACAGACTCTGCTTTACATTACAGTCACACTGTTTTGGGATCTTTTTTCTTCTTCTTAATGATAACATCTGGGTTTCATAATATAGTGTAAGCAAAGCATACCTTTTTTTTTTTTTTCAAAGAAACAACCTTGCAATTCAACTACAAAGTCATTACCCACCTAACACCTTTATATGCAAAAAATCTAATCAAAGGTAAAGTATGTCTTTCACCCTTCATCTGTCTCACTTATTTTTTTTTCTGTTCCCTTGTTTCTCATGGTGTATCGTTGTGCGCCAACACTGCCAACCCACACAAAGCTTTTAATTTTTAATGTGCTGCCTCCTGCCTGGCCATTAAAAAAAGCTTCAGCGCATTTTCTTCATTTTTCCGTCTAAGTGCAGAAAACTCTATTGTCATTGCACTATAACAGCCTCCCACACACACACAAACACATATGCACAGAACCTTTCTTTATTACTCGAGGTAAGAGGCAAAAGCTGGATATTATTGTACAGTCTACACACTTCTCAGCTTAAACACACATTTCGTCTGATTTCTGCTCATTAAAAATGAACAAAAATAGGTAGGAATACTTCTTCTGTGATTATTTTCCTATTCACTGACACACAAGCGCGCACACACACACACGCACACGCACACGCACACGCACACACACACACACACACAATCAATGTTCCCTCTATGAAATGGGCCCACAAGAGCCTCTCGGCAAGCTGCTGCTTATACAAAAGACGAGCGAACAATATCCAGTTTAACTAGACATCAGGTGTCAGGCTCTCTCCAGCAAACCCCCAACTGAGGGAATGAAAAATGTGAACAAATCTTCCTTCCATTACTTCAGAAAGACCCAAGAGGAGTGTGTTACAGCACAAAATCAATGTGTAAGCGGCAAAAACAAATCCAAATTCAAAGCCACCAGAGAGAAAGTACACGACTGAAAACCAGATAACAGCAAGCGACAATTTTAACTGCAGCAGAATTGTTGGAAAACACATCATTAAATGACCTAAGAGATGAACACCTATCACAGTTTCAAACTTTCACTGTTTTGATTTTTGTAACCTCTCTCGTCCTTGCTAATGCCAAGAGAATGTTATGTTTATCTGTATAATTCTCAATTTTAAAAAGAAACTTTTATTAGTCTTTTCATTATATAACTTCCTATTTTATGATATTATATATCTGCATTTACGTCCACTAAATCTGTATGTATTTACTTGCTTCTAGAGTAATGACTGTTGCAAACATACTTTAAACTACAATTTAAATTACAGTTAACGGTAAACTTATTTCCAAAACCATAAAACACTGTATATTACTGTGTATGGCAGTGTGTTTGTTTATTCTTTCACCAGCTTATTTTTTTTATTATTATTATTTAAAAAAAATAATTGTCTTCACCAAATTTCACATTTGTAACTAAATTAAAACTCATTCTGATACACTGCATGCTTATGTATGATTGCATTAAAAACATTTTGCAGAAAAACTGTCAAGTAATGGTGATTGATTGTTTGATTGATTGATTAATTGATTGATTGATTGATTGATTGACAGTACTTGCTCAAGCCTATAGATTAAAAGTTTTCCCATATATTTTAGGTCACCAAAATGCTGTTTGCTTTACTCAAACATCCAAATGCATACAAATATGTGTGCTTTTTGGCAAAAAATGCTATTGAGTGAATAGTGCTTTCCGTACCTATATTAGTCTCCTTGGTTTCTCATTAATTAATGATTAGTTAATAATGTGGCACAAAAAAATTATATATTCAAAGTCGCAGATAAACAAGCCAATGACCCATTTACTATGAACCGTAGTTGTAAACGGTGTTTAAATATAAAAGACTCACCTGAGTAAGTTTCTATGAAGTGTTAGATGTACACAACAGATGGTGGTGATTACTTCAAAACAGCTCTTAACAATAACTAATGGCTACCAGCGGACATAACGGTGAAAAAAAAAGAGAATGCACACTCTCTGCGTGTTTGGACATGGCCTTGAGGAAGACAACATCCACATATGGTGTTGACCATCACGCTCCGCAGCGACAGACGGAGCACACTCATTACCTAACAAAACCACAGACAGCGTGTCGAGGGGAGCTTTCAGACAGAGCAGCGGCACTGCGGTGTGCAGAGAATGCCAAGGAAAAGAGTTTTTCTCCTTTGTATTGTCTTGACACTTACCAACAATTTGACGTGGACATAAAGACCAGAGCTTCTGTTTTTGGAAAAAATTAAATGTAGGATGTTTATTTAATTATTTAGTTTATAAGACAGCTGCACATTCAGGGTTTAGATTTTGTTTAGTTAATGCTGATAAAAAGCACTCACTGAATGAGTAAAGCATTTGTGTTTAGCTTTAATCAGTTATGTCCTGAATCATCATGAGATGGATACTGTCTGATGTTGTTTCCATTTAATCCAAGCATGTTTTTGCCTCTATGGAAATTAGCACAATTAGTCAAATCTCCTCATGCGTTGTGTTGGTTTATCTCACTTAATGGTCTGAGAGCAAACATTAACGATCAATAAGGATTTACCTGCTCAAGGATAATAATCCAGATCAAAGGCTCCCTGTGTTTTTTCAGCCAAACAATGTTGAGTAAAATATTTACTTAAAATAGCCCTGATATTTTTATTATATTCTAACACAATATTTGCATGTTAACAGTGATATACACACATTCCTTTAAGGATGCACTGAAATGAAAGGCTGGGCTAAACACAAAAACTAAAAATGCATTTATTTTGCACACTGTAAAAAGCTACTTTACTTAAAATGAGTAAATTCTTGGTGACTTGGAATAGTTGAAGATTAAGTTGAAAATAAAATTATATAATTATGCACATACTTCATTTTCTTCATTTTAAGGTGATGGGTTTACTCTCTTTTTAAAACTAAAATCAACTAATCACTGTTGACAGTGTATATTACTGGCTGCATTAATAATAGACTTTTTAATTTCATAAAACATTTTATAATTAAGATAATATAATTTTATATAAATTAATAAAACAACCACACTTCATTTTTAATTTTTATTGTGAAAATTATCACAACAAATTGGGAAAAAGTAGAACAAACTTAAACATACTCTTCTCCATTCAGTTCTCATTCATCACTGCCAGTGACCAAATTCTAAAATGTGCTGTATTTTGATGTTCCTCATGTGCTGAGGAACATATAGATTATGCAATAAGGGTCAGAGTTCAACACTGTTTCTGTATTATGGGTCAATAACCAACACTTTGTGCTTAAATTCAATATCCAAAACAAGTTCATGTGTTTAAAATATTTCCAAAATTTCTGTTCTGAATGTGCTTGTTAACATACTTTACAGCTAATATGACTAACATTACAATATAATCTCTGATCTTATTCACAAGGACCAGAGTAATTACTTTAATCAATGCACATTTTTTATGCACCATAGTCAGGTGATGTTTTATTTTTTTCTGTTAAGGTAAGGTAAACTGCAATTAGTGTAATGTTTATTGACTAATGTCAGCACATTGAAACAGCATAGCATGTGAGTTGATGAGCTGAATCAATTTCACTCCACAAAAAATACATAAATGTATGCACTAACCATTCAAAAATGTCCTGGCTCAGTCTAGAAGTGGTTTAAACATGCAAGGCTTTAATCCATTACTGGTCTTCTCTAACATTGGCAGTGGATATTTGCTTGTTTTTGTTTCTGGAGAAGTATGTGTGAAGACTCTGCCTTCTTCTGGAAAGCTGCAGCTCATTTGCATTTAAAGAGACACACAAATTGACTGAATTTGACAAGTTATAATAAATTACCTTTGGCATATTTTGTGTTCAATATTAGCAGGCACCAGAGATTGATTTTACACCATTATGTGTTTAGTTCATTAGTTTCTTTTTTCCCTGATCTACAGTAGATAAAACTGACTACAAAGGACAAATGTGTATACTTGAGATCATTCATGTTAATATTCCACTCATGGCTGAACTCTTAACCTGAGGGGAGCCTCGTGTGATTTGCATTAAAAATGCCTTAGGTCTAAATGTACAGAAACACTCAAAGTGCATGACCGTAACTTTGAGTAAAGTTTCAAACTGCCATGTGATAAGAGATTGTCTATAAACACATGATGACCCAAGACATATCTGAAAATAGCAACATGGTAAAATGAAACACATACATTATAAATACATTATGTGTTTTCTGTCTTGTACTCTGCTTAATAGCCTTGATAGGCACACTTTTTGACAAATAAATAAAAACATTTTAGATAGAACAAGTTAATTACATTTATTGATATTTTCATTTCAATTTAGAGCCAAATATGTCCACTTTTTAGTTTGTGGTACAATGCTTTTAAGTATAGCTTAGATGTAACAGTACTGTGTACATAATTATATCTCTCTCTAGCAACTAAAATCTACTACAGAATCATTCTAATATCATCCAGCATTTTTCAAAAAGTAAACAAAGACAATGTTTTTGTTCTGTTATCATCATTATCATGAAAACAGACTCTATGAATAATAGTGATTCTTTACAATAAAAATGTAAGTTTGTGATGAACTGGAAACCATACAAATTCTCAAGCTTTTTAAAATGGGCAGAAATTCTCATTGATGAAATAAACATCAGAGTACATTGAACGTAGTTGCATATTTTTTAGAGCAATAAGAGTCACAGTACTCACATATTGAGGCTGCAAAGAGGTTCATTTAAATTCCGATTAGAAGTGCAACATCAACATGACGAGGTCGATTCAAATAAATTCCATTTATTCCATTTACATACTGTTCAGCTTGGCTCTAGAACTAGTTGAGTTTATGTAAATTGAATCAGTCCAATTAGCATTCATTTGGGAGAGCTATTTTTGTCCAACACGTTTTCCCTCTGTTCATTTGTCACCATGGCAACATCATTTATTTTTTGGACTGCAGTAATAAGCTTTGCATTTGCCCTTTCCTTGTCTTACAACTGCTGTCTGACTGGTATGTATACTGAGCCTTTCAGATGAGGTTTGCCTCTTTATATAATCCAGTTAAAGTCTCTGTCTCTACAAGGCACAAACAAAATGCCTCAGGTGGTTGGGTTTGACTGGTTATTATTATCCTGTTTTCCCTGATGGTGCCTTACCTGTATTCTACCATCTGCCAACAAAAATCCTTCTACTTCACTCCTGACAAATGCAAAAAAAAAAAAGAAAAAAAAATGTTGATGAGTGTTGTAACGTCCTGATGGTGAAGGTAGACATGATGGAGACGAACACGGAATGAAAATGATAAACGGATTTATTAAACAACACTTATGGATAACAAACACTGGACACAGGTAGACGGGACAAGGACGATGAGACAAACGAACCCAACGAATCAAAATACCGGACGACAATGGACACAGACAAAAAGGTATAAATGGTTAAAGGGATGATTAAACTAATGAGACACAATGAATGAACACAGGTGAAACAAATGGACACTGATGGTGGCGGGAAAGACAGGACAGAGAAATCACATGACGAAAACAAAGGATGACACGGACGAACACTGACAGTACCCCCACTTTTGAAGGCGAGCCCTCGCGACTTCAACAGGAAACAACAAAAACGGAGAGTAGAAAGGGAGGGTACAAGGGAGGAGTCTATGGGAGAACCAGAAAAGGAACTGGAGCAGGAGGACCCAGGACACAGCCAGAAGGACGGCCCCGGGGAGCCCTAGGAAGCCAACGCGGAGCCCTAGGGTTGAAGGGCCGAGGTGGAGTCCGCAGCTCGGAGGTTGCAGGAGCTGACGCTGGGCGACACCCTCCAGAGGGCGACGCAGGCAGGTAGCACCCACAAGCGAGCTCCATTTCCGGAGCTAGAGGGCAAGCTGGGGGGCTGGCTGACTGCAGCAGTGCTGGAGCTGGATGACTGGCTGCAGTTCTGGAGGACTGTGGGAAGCTACTCATGACTCTGGAGCTGAGGCTTTTTTCTGGAAGGAAGATTAAAAAACTGTATGGAAACAGTTGATTGCTGTCTAGAAACAGCGGAAGGTTAAAACTATAGCCCCAGAAATCAATGAGTAGCCTCCCAGTGTCCAGCCGCTGTCCATCTGCAGAGGGGGGGTGGGCGGAACTCTCGCTGGTCTCGCGGGTATCTGCCAGGACTCCCCCTTTCGGAGGTGTTGCCGGCTCACACACCTGGTCAGACGGGGTTTTAAGCTCCTCCATCTCAGCACAGTTCCGCTCTGTCGCTCTAGGGGGCGATGGCTCATACGCTGGGGGTGGCTCTCCTTCTGCGGTGGGCTCTGGCAAGCGCTCCCTGCAGGTGGATGGTGTTGTTTGGCTGGTCACTGGGTCGGGAGTGGCACTGACGAGATCTTCCTCCATGAAGGTGGTGAGTAGCGATCTTTTACTCGCCAGTGTCCACTCCATACTTGCGGCGATGTTGCCCCGAGGACCATCTTCGGACAATTGTGCTCTGCTAGAGATGATGGGCGTGCAGAGCACGTCGCCCGGAAAGCTGTTGGCAGTCGCTCGAATAAGGTCCTCAGGGCTGCTCTCCCCCTGTTCCAGCAGGCGGTGATGACAAACTGGAAGGTGGATGGGGTCCAGGGAAACACGAAGGGGAAAAAATAAAACATTGAGGGGCAAAAAGACTATAAAAAGAAAATCGGGGGAAAACACGCTGCTATTTTTGGGTCCGGTATTATGCCATACGTCCTGATGGTGAAGGTAGATATGATGGAGACAAACACGGAATGAAAATGATAAACGGATTTATTAAACAACACTTATGGATAACAAACACTGGATACAGGTAGACGGGACAAGGACGATGAGACAAACGAACCCAACAAATCAAAATAATAAGTGTATGTTCCAAACATAGACTGTAAAAGATATGGACATATTATATGTGACATCACCCATAGGTTTCTGAAGAGTGCAAAAGAAGCTACAAGTGGGCGTGGCACACTGGCGCCATTTTGTTCGCGCATCATTGCTCCAACTGGGGGTAACCAAATAAGGGCAAAGAGGCGGAGCCTGAGCAGAGCTACAGATACCTGCTAACAATTTACTTAGACAGGCTTTTCTACATGAGGAAATCGCAAAAAAACTACTTATATTCTTATTCTATAAAAAACTACCAAATACTTAAAATATAGTCTGTGTTAGTAAATGCAAGGCTATTTATGAAATCCAGGCATAACACTGTATAGCAACATTTTATAGCCTACTGCTAATCAATCTGTCAGATTCTGGAGTGCATTACAGGTCTAAAGAAAATTATAAATGATAAATTATCTTAAATAAAACAAATACTTTTATAGATATGATATACAAGTATATAATTTTACTCACCTGGGAAATGGAGGCCACGTGAATGGTTTGTGAGCACAATTAAGTGCACACAGCGTGCCATATTAAATAAATTAGCCATAAATTTTATATTACTTTTAATTGACTGTTGTTTTATTTGCTAAATATAAACAAAAATGTTTGTACTAAAGTTTGCAATGTATATTGGCTTATATTTAGACATCACAAATATATCTAACTCATAAACAATCTAGTATATGTTTTCTTAAATATAGTGTTTAGGGGCTTGGAGCAGTGACTAAATTGTATTATAACTTTAAAATGTACGTATTTGTAAATAACTGCATATATTGTATGTTTACAAGCACTGAAATTATCCAGTAATAATCAGATAATCGGGGTCAATTGGAATGAAATATAATCTGTTTAATCTATCCCATTGTGCTCAAATCAATTATAGATCTGAAATACTCAGATCAACAACAAAAATAAAATGCATATCAGCCATTGAATCGGGCTATTTTTCTCAGTTTGCACACAGCTGAAGTCTTACTGACATACATGACAAAAACAGAAATTATACACTAACATTATATTGTGATGGATTTCTCTGGTTTTGAACATGTTGGCTAGGCACTACACATTTGTAGAATGTTGATAAGTAATCCAAAACAATGAAACTAAAGGTGTGAATGACATGCGGAAATTACAGAATACAGAAGGTCCCCCTGTGGGTGTGATGTGGAATCAGGAAGAGCTGTCAAACACATGTCTTAGATGTAAATAACTCCAGTTTGACTTACAAACAAGAGAAACTATGGTGCTTTGAAAATCCAAGTTGAGCACGGAGCGCATGCAAATGTGAGAAGCAGGCTTTGATTGAGATAAGGGTGGACTGAAATTACATCGCCATCTATTTTTCCTCTGTTCACACCATATCAGGGTTCACATGTGGAGTAAAACACTCAGTGCTACATGCTGAGGGTAAGTGAGAGCTTTAAAAGCTCTTTGCAATGCACAGTAAAACAGCACTAATGCTAATCACCTACTTTTAGGGGTTCCCTTAAGTAAAATTACAGCAACCTCCTATCGAATACGTCCTTACAGAGAGGTTTTCTTATTGTTCAATAAAATACTTATTATTGATATTGCATATCAGCAAGGCTCAAATTTGAGAATTGCTGAACAATAAACATTACTAAGTACTCTAAGTACAGTGATGCAGTGTAGACAAAATATGTGTTATGCATAACTTCAATTAATTTTATTTGTGCATAGATATATAGTTCAGGTATGAAACACTAGCAATAACCTACTGCTTAATTCATACGTAGAAGTACGACCAGTACCAGTATTTCCTAATCATTGTAATCACATACAGCATACCCTAGCTTCTGGTCTGGTATACTAAGCGATTATGAAATCATATTATTACCCATCCTCCCTTAGGGCAATCTGTAGAGGTCTGCTAGTGGGTTAGCTACCTTTCATTATTTTAACTAAGCTGAACTACAGTAAATATTGTATTCTTACCCTACAACATCAGCAGCATAGCAGATCCTGTCTGCCAAAAACAAACATATGTATATATCATTCCTGTGCCAATGTCTGGTTATTACCTAAATAATTAATGCCTGATTTTCATCACTCAGAGAGTTACCATGACTGAAATGTTGCTTTTAAAGGATACATCTGCTTAAAGAATAAACTCAAACAAAACGGGTATGATCCCTGTATGAGCCTCACCACAATACATTAAAATAGACCAATGAAACACCTACTAACCTGATCCAAACCATAAATATCAAACAATCAATCATTTTTGTGCCTCAGATTTCAGTGTAAAGATTTCTGTAATAAGTCAGACAGGAAATTGGTCAAATCAATGCAGTCATGTAATGTGTCTTGCATAGTGAAAAAAAAACACTGAAACACTGTGCAGACAGGAAGAGAAGACAGAATTATGTCCTCGGGTCAAGGCAATTTGACATGAGTGTGACCTTGTTGCCCTAAATGTCCCACATTCTCATTACTGTAAGCAAACTGTCAGATTCCGCCACAGAGATTTGAGAGAAGCAAATTAAACCTGCATGCCATCAAGATATCATGGTTAAAAGTCATTCATTATTTATTGCAGAGATGATGACACTGTTTCTTGAGCATTGTGACCTTTGCATGACCAACCTTTCAAATGCTGATGAATTCATCTGTGAATTCCCATCCCTGTATAAATAATAATTGGAGAAAAAAAAATTATAGTAAAGCACTCAATGTAAAAATGTGAATACAATGAAGTTAAACAGGATTATTAGATCACTATAACATTCAGCCTACTGAGACAAGCCAAAATAGAGTACCCCAATGCAGTTTTACTGAACAAAATACATTTTCATTTAATTTAAGTTAATCTAAATAAAATAAAAAGAAATTGTAATATATTTCCAATTTTACTGTTTTAACTA
>CAIGQW010054868.1:3010837-3032888 GCA_903798125.1 Danio choprae
GTGTGTGTGTGTGTGTGTGTGTGTGTGTGTGTGAGTGAGTGAGTGAGTGAATGAATAAAAGGTATAAGACAAAGAGAGTGAATGATGGTAATTAAACCCAGGCAGCATTAGTAATAACACGTGTCCTGCAGACCTGCCATTGTTGTCTTATTAGTTAATGACTCTTGAACACTGTAGGATGTTGATGGCGCAGCAGGTGCCATGATATCGTCGCTCAGAAGGGAAAATAAACAGGTCCTCGCGTACCTCAGCGATTTAATGGCCATCAAACATTCCTGAGGGTGTTCATGGGTTTACAAAACACCAGCATTGCTTGTGGACTTATTCTCCGGCTCATAGATCTGAATATAAACACTGGTTTACCTCTGCAAAGCAGTATACATTACATTCTTGACCCAGCATAATTAAGCACACGCTAATCTGTTTACTGACATAAAGGAACTCAACGTGAATAAAGCAGCCTGATTTGTTGATGCTTATCATGAAATGCTTCAATCAGAGCTTGTTTGTCTACTGAGTTTGTCTGAGCTAACAAGTCAAACGCGAGATGAATGCTCTGAATAATCTGCTTCATTTCACTTAAATCACACAGCGGCCCACGACTTCAATATTGAATCTCTTCCATGTAGTTCATTCTGCAGACTGATGAGATGGCATAGTTTTATCCCTCCTATCTCTGTTCAATCTTTTTGACTGTAATAGAGAATGTGTATATCTCATTGAGAGGGAAAAAGAGAAAAGCAGGAGGCTAGAGAGTGCACTTTCCATCAGGTCCGTCCCAAGCAGGCAATTTGGGGCCCATTTTGGAGGTCTAATGGGAGATGGGCACTGATGGACAGCTCGTGTGGGTTACTTATTAATCCAGAAGAGGCAATTGGAGAACCTCCATCGACCTGCAGTAAATTAAATAAGGCCTCTCTAGAAATGGCATTATTCTCGCTGCTCTCTCTCTCTCTCGCTCTCTCTCTCTCTCTCTCTCTCTCTCTCTCTCTCTCTCTCTCTCTCTCTCTAATCTTCTCTTTCCATTTTGATTAAATGAAATACAAAGGGAGATCTGAGCACTGGGAACTGATATTAATCACTCCCACATTCCAAAGGAAAACTCATATCCAGAGATTGATAGGATGAAACAGATATATTAATCACATGAGGCGGATCTGCTATTTATTTTATGCCCCCAGCCATGTTTGAAGAGAGAGAAAAAAAACAGTGTCCAAGTGGAGGGCCGAGGTTTAATATTCACTGAAAGTCTGTTGCACTTCAGAGGAGATAATTAATGAATGGCTGAGGACCCTGTGTACTGGCCTAATTTTAGCTTTATGGAGCATTTGAATATTTTTAACTTTGTATCTGTGGGTTAGTGATTAAATATCTGAGCTGGAAAAGCAAAGGTTACAGGTGCTACGAGCTAACTCTGCACTGGAGAACAGGAGAAATAACCCTGTCAACACTTTACCCTTGAATATGTTTCTTGAGCCCTCCTTGCTATGGATAACGATATCCATTAATTAGCATAACAATACAAAAGTGTAGTGCTTGAACACTGTACAGGTAGAGCAATACAAATTGTGAAACTGTTCCTATGATGATAACAGTAGAATATTGCATGGCTGAAAAAAGCCCTCAGCCAATCAGATTTTAGAATCAGTACAAACTGTTATTTATTTGAAATTATTTGAAAATATAAATGTAAAATAAAAATATTGCAAAATGATGTAAAAGACGGTAGTAACAGTACAATCAACATTTTAGCAAACAGATAGTGACCAAAACAAACAATGAACTAATGTCACCACTATACGTTGGTAATACAAAATTGTACAAAGAGAAAATATTCACAAAATATTATTATAATCACAAAAAATATAATGTATGCAATAATAATAATAATAATAATAATAATAAATGTATTACATTTATTTAAACAATTTCCAACTAAATTTATTAGTGTACTTATTATTTAAATTATAAGTGTGGTAAAACTTCTAAGTTTGTAGTTAGATAATAATAATAATAATAATAATAATAATAATAATAATAATAATAATAATAATAATAATAATAATAATAATAATAATATTATTATTAAATGATAATAATCAGACGGTTCATTCCGCTGTGGCGCCCCCAGATTAATAAAGGGACTAAGCCGAAATGAAAATGAATGAATGAATGAATGATAATAATCATCCAATTATCTAATTTCCATGTGCAAACCACTTCAAATATTCGTATTATCTACTGCAAATCCTAAAAATGCTGATCTGCTCTTCAGATGTGTTGGGTCACAAACAAAAAGCAACCCAACACACTAGTTTTCAAGCTTCTTATAAAAAAAATATGGATGGATTCCCATTCAAAGTACTTGCTTAAGATCTTGGCAGGATGGAATCATAAGGCTAATTCATAACAAAGAACTAAAAAATGTGTGTGTTTTTTCCATGTAGTAAGTGTTGTTTTGCTTATTTTACATCATTATTCATTCAATCCGATCAAGGGTGAATTAGCTCTCTCTCTCCATTCTGCAATTTTTACTGGGCTGTTTTTAAATGTCAGTCTCTCGGTTAGCATTGTTCAGGCTACTCACTGCTCTGTCGCAGCTATTAGCACAAATATTAACATCTACAGCTGCTGGCAAAAACAAGCTAATAAACAATAAGGTCAACTCTCTCTATTTTCAGAGTCTGTGTCCGCTGACCCCAAACCAACAACACGACTGTAAGCTTTTAGCTTTCCTGCTATAATTCACCCTTAACAGCAGTAATGGCAGAGTTACAGTCTCAATAATTGCCTTTAGTACAATACAAAGCTCAGCTTTCTACAAAAGCACCTCTTGCCCTAACTGGTATAACCTGCTTCTCTAAATTGCTTCTATAAGTTACTAACAGGCAGGAGCCAATGACACCAGTGTTGATTAGTGAGGGAACGAGTGTGAACGTCTGAAAGGAATCAGGTCAAATCTGTTTGACATTGAGAAGAGGAAACAGAGGAATCTGTCTGAATGGAGTGATTTATTATACTTTGATTAAAAATAATAATACATACAAAAAAAATAAATAAATAAATAAAAATTAACAAAAAGAAATACAGTACAAATAATGACCATTTTAGTTAATGAAACTCATGATAAAAAATATACAGTAATAAACAACCATCACCATACTGCAACTGGTTGCTATAAAACTGTAGATAGACATGTTAAATGGATAGTTTAACAGAACTTTAATTATATTCCATATTTAAATTTGTTTAGGTTAATCATTATGGGTTTGAATAGTGATTGTGAGGAAATGATGACAAAAGTTTCTTTTTGAAGTAAACTTTGCATTTATTATATATGATATACGTTTTTATAATATGTCATTATTTTAACGTGGTTTTAGTTGTTATCAGTAGATTGGACTTGTGCATCAATAAGGACTGGGCTGTATGTCTAAAAATGTTTTATCCGTTTCTTTTTTTTAAGTGAACAGTTACAATATTACAATAAGTACATATTACAATAGCATATAATTACAAGCAAAATCCTGTTAAGAACCCAACAACACATGTGTGTGTATCTGGGTGCGTGTGTAAACACACATACACACAACACACCGTAAATGTCACACAGATCTCAATACACATCTTCAAATATTATACACCTTCTTAGCTGCTCCTTTGGGTCTTCAGAGGTTCTAACACCCACCAAAGTGCCTGTTAATGGAAAATCGTTCTTTTAAGCACTTTATTGGTTGTACCATCTGCATTATTGGTGTGGTAATTGCTTCCGCAACAAGAGTGGTTTAAGATGTGCCTCTTTAAGCTTCATGTGGGAACGACTGACTGGCAAAGGTCTCCATCACAAACTCCCAGCAGCACTCAATCAATGAGACTTCTTACATAACGATATAGGAACATATATACTGTATATGTTGGATTGTATATGAACAATGATAAAACATCAAAGCATCTGGCATGAATAAGCAAAAATGCCTGAGAAACCTAATTCGATAAAAATTACTTATTTGATATGGCACCACTACTACTACTACTATTACTACTACATTAATAGCAATATTAATAATAATAACTATAACAACAAGAACAATTATTATTATTATTATTATTATTATTATTATTATTGTTGTTGTTGTTGTTGTTGTTATTATTACTATTATTATTATTATCATCAATAGTATTATTATTATTATTATTATTATTGTTATTATTATTATTATTATTATGCATTTCATTCATTCTTTCCTAAAGTTTTAATCAAATAGACTGAACTGCTGCCAGAACATAAACAAAAATGACTATTATATTAAGCAAATTGCATAAACAATCAAATATATAGTGACTGCGAAACGTAATTTAAACTTAATATTCTTATTATTGTTATTATAATAAATTCCATATTTTCTATCACTAGCTGATTAAAAGTACTGCAATATATCATTACTGAGCATAACACAAAAAAATAAATACTAAAACAAACAAAAATACAATGAAAAGTAAAAAAAAAATGGTTTATATTCTTTATATTTTATAAAAGACTTTGTATCACCTCTCAGAAGTAACTTATAACGCTTATAAATTCAAAATCCACTTATCTGTGTTTCATCTGGAAAGCACATTTGGTCTGCTTAGGTAAATCCAATTAGCACTTCAAAGCATCAGTTATTAAAAAAAAAAAAAAACTGTATAATAACAGTTGCATTCACCTGTCATTCACAGAACGGGTTTGTTCTGTACACCAAAACTGCTTTTGTGTAAAAGGAGAAACAGTAATCTAATAAAAGCATTAAAGGGCCATTAGGAGCATTTCTTTGGCCTCGCATGTGACAGGGGTTTTGTTGTGGCTGAGGGAGAGCTACAAATCATCAGCATTATAAATACAAATACTGAATATGTGAATTTAATAAAGAATTTAGCTTCTTTTCCAAGTTTAGAATACATTTATGCATTTAGAAGATGCTTTCATCCAAAAGCGGTTTAAAAGCGGTTTACAAAAGAGCACAAAAGCAATTCGTCAAAGAAACAAAAACAGTCACAATATGTGAGGTTTAATGTACTAGACCAGGAAATTCGCTAGACAAAAGAAAAAAAAATGCTTCTTTAAAATCATACTTTGTGTGAATCATGGAAAAAACATTGCTAAAGTAATTTAAACACATATATTACTTTTACATATCATCCGCTTAAAGCAGCTCTCTTAAAGGCAGTTTGCAAGTGGGAATCTTCCAGATACAGATTATACAGTACATTACTGTGCAGATTCTCTCAGAGCTGAGAGACACATCTGCAGCAAAGCTGTACTTTTCAGTACTTAGGGCCATGTTTTATTCATGCCTTAAAAGGTTTCAACATAAAACGTGTGTAGATATTACAGTGATTTGCACAGTTTTATCCAAATACACAATGAGTCCTGAGGCTAGACCGCTGCCCAGTTGATGCTGCTGAGATATTATTGGTGTGCAATTACTGAACAAACTGGCTGCCTAATCATATATTTAGCGAAATAATTAAAGTTGTATGATATAAAGTATAAAATCACATGGCACTCTATAAGCTGATTTTAAGATTTCAGCCTTGTAAATCAGCTATAAGATTTTGGAAACAACCGATATGCTGTGTCAAGAACAACTTCACAGGATATTGGCACATTGAGTGTGTTCAGTACAGGCCAGCAGTCTAGAACAGTTAATATAATCACCAAATATGCAAAAGTTCACTTCAAGAATGAACAAAGCGGCACTGTAGAATTTGAACAACCAGAAAGAGGAATCATTATCTGCATTATTATAGCTCTCATATGAAACATGGTTTCCATTCAAGCTACAGAAAGACAAATGTTTTACTAAAGGATTTTGACCCAAGGCAGATCTATAGAGCACCGCGTATACAGTAGAAGGACATACTATCATATGACAGATCACTAATGCAAGTACCCATGAATCACTGAACATTTTGTCACAGCTTAATTTTATCGCATGCAATGGAATTAATCAATTTGAACTACAGAAATTCAGATCCAAGCAGTAACAAACGTGTTAATCCAAGCATAATTTCTCTTAGCATAGTATGATCGCATAAACAATATATGATGAAAATGCAAAACGGCAAATTATTTATTCATTATTTCCAAATCAAAAAGCCAAAGCTTGAGAAAAAAAGGTCTATCGCAGGACATCACAGCTGGTAATTTTCTTTTGTAAACCATTTGTAAGTATAAATGCAATAGGTGACCCCTTATCTCACAGCTACTATTAAATAATGAAGCATCACAACAGACTTCATGTCTGGTATCTGTGAACACTCTAAAGTTAGAAAACTGCATTTATTCTATCAGTCCATAAGTGACAGTAAAGACAATGTTTATATAGTACATGTTAAAAAACGTGTAAAGTAAATACGGTAATTTAAAAAAATTCTATTATTCATCAAATAATAAAAAAAAGACATTATTAAGAACATTTTACTCTTCTTTTTGATTAAATAAAAGCAGACTGGTGAGACTTTCAAAATCCTAAAAAAAAGCTTATTGACCCACAACTTTTTAAATGCTGTATTTCATCTGGTTGGCAAAGTTATAAGAATTTAAGAAGAAAGAAAAAGTTACAAAACTTTTTTTAAAGAATGGAAAAATATTCCTAATTTCATTAAGTGAACATTTGGAGTGAACAACCACTTACATGAGTTCAATTTAAAAATTAGGGTATACTGCAACACATTTTTTGGTATCAGCAAGTTCAAACTAATCAGATGTTTCTGTGCTGATTTTCTGTGTACAAGCACCTTACAGCCCCTATTTTCCAGAGTACACTCCATTTGTTTTCCCGGTTAACCCTGCCAACATATTCAGTGCCATTTATGCTCTCTGATCTATGTGTCCATGCTTTTAGCTGTGAGGTTTTGAGTGAGGTCATCCAGCTTTTGATTGATTCACTTACCTTGAGGCTCTAATGGACTTCCAGTCTCATGTTTGGGGTGTGGACAGCTTTAGTTCTCCTGTGCTTTTTTTAATCTCTGTGTTCATACATGCAGCTCTATGCAGATCTCCATATGGACTGGTATTGTCAGATGCCCTGGATTAGAAAACACCTAGTCATGTTCAGGATACTAGGGAACAGTTACTGCATTAAAATACTGGACAGACTCAAATTAGTCGTATGGTGGATTGTGTTGTGTGAAGCAGAAATTATACTACAAATAAAATTTGTACGAAATCCTCAGAGCATTCCAAGTGAACGCAGTAAAACTTAATGTCTCATGTTTTTTGCAAAAGAGACGGTCAAAGGAAATAAAGTTTGTTTCAAACTGTGCTATGGGGACTTTGATCTTTCTTCGGGATCAGAGTGAGGATCAGAGAAACAGCTGTCTGGAGACTAGGAGCTTTGCTTGATGGATGACCTGTTCTGTGAAGGTCAGTCAAATGAGGACACTTAAAAACACTGGTATTCCGGCCTCTCATCATTACAGTGGACAGATGTGATTTAAGGTGCATTTTTGCATGCTTTTCCCTCATACGCAGTTTAATAATTAAACTTGAAAAACTTGTGTTAGTAAATGACAATCATAATAAAATTAAATGACAGGCATCATATACAGATGTTCTAACAGATCTAACCCCTGTTTTGAGTGTGTTTGAGATCAATAAGACTTTCATTTTCTGTTTCAAATAAATGTATTGTTTATGGTTTTCATGGTCATGGCTTTCATTGTGGTATAATGGTTTTATTAAAAAGAAAGAAAGAAAAAAGCAATGAGCACCAAATGAGCACGCCCATCAATGCGCTTCACTCAAGATGTGAAGTGTCGCTTATTAGTCAAGTCACTGCAGTACTGCACAGCACTTGTTGGACAATGGCTCCAATGAAGTATGTTTTTGCTTGTAAAGGAAAGTTGACCTTGTTGCACATCTGAAATGCCATACATAGAAAATATAACAGTTCCAAGTTATGACAGTTCCAAGTTACAATGAGTTTACTCACTTGTTTAAAGTCAATATGTTGCTTTTAAGGCAACAGGTTTAATCATCTTTTATGTAAAGTAAAAAAAATTTTTTTTTAGAGTGCATCACAACACATGCTGGAGGTTTACTAGAACTGGCTTAACTGACAAAATGATCATGAAATTTGCCTTAGATTTATCACCCAGCCCTATACCGCAGACCCATGCATGGACTGAGAAATTAGATCTGGTGGATTTATCATCCACTTCTAATGTTATCACTCGATTGAATGGGCGTTATCAGTGGTTATCAACTGATAGATATGGGCCAGAAGAGCCCTTCTGCGCCTACTAGTAGGCTCAGAAGGCTGTTATCATCCATTCACATGGTTAATCAGCTATACTTATAGAGAAGACTCCAGATCCAGTTCTGTTTTTACATTACTGTGATGGTTGGGTTTAGGGTTGGGGAAGGGGTAGACTCTAATAAAATACAATTAATGGGAAATTTAATAAATAATATAAATAATTATTGTGGTTAATCAGCTATACTAATAGAGAAGACTCCAGATCCACATTTGTTTTTACATTACTGTGACGAATGGGTTTAATAAAACGCAATTAATGTGAAATTTAATTAATAATATACATAATTCTCATTAACTTCCGGCCACAGCCGTATGTGATCTATAGCTGATTAACCATGTGGATGGATGAAAACAGCCTTCTGAGCATACTAGTAGGCACAGAAGGCCCCTACTGGCCCATATCTATAAGCTGCTAACCACTAATAATGTCCATTCAATCAAGTGATAACATTCGAATGTGTGATTTATGGACATTCACATACATTCCTCAATTTCTCCCCCCAAAAGTACTTTAAAGTATTGTTTAATTTGAAAAAAACAAGTAAATGTTATATGAGTGGTGCGTATCTGCTGGGAATAACATTATAATGATCATTTTCAGCATGCATTTTACAAACCATAAATGTGCCATTTTGCTAATAAATATGCGTATTGAAATGTCTGCAACCCAAAACAAATGTTATTTAATTGAAACTACTGAGAAGTTTTAATAAGTAATCCACTCATCTTTCCCTGGCTCAGCACAAGCCGGGAAAGCAGATTTAAATGTAGCAGCTGATCACAGACTGATCACACACTGGTGTGATTGTATGCGCCAATGAGTTCAGATTACAAGTTTTTCCCATTTTATTTACAAAGTTATTACAGGTTGTAGTCAATCACTAAGCGGAAGCTGTGCCATGCTTGTGCACTGTTGGCTAAGTATATCTGCGCATGGAATGCCTCCAACTCTCAGTTTTTTGTTTTTTTCCTGGAGAGAATCGCAAAACTGTATCTTTCTCTTAAGATGCTAAAGACATTTTGGAAAATCAATTAAAGCAGTACTACTCTAGAGGTACTCAAGAATAACATGAGATTGGGCACAATGAGCATGATACCCCCTTTAACTCCTGACATAGTCAAATGGGGTGTAATCAAGGCAATTGACAAAAACAGTACTTACTTGCATAAGGAATATTTGCGCTAACTTCTCACACTCAAACGTATGTAAAAAAGCATAATAAGGCTCCTTTAATCGATTCTGGGCTATATATAACCATAACTGTAAAGGGAAGTCATTTGTAAGATTACTAGGTAGCAATGTCACAAAAGACATGTGGCATCTTGCATAAACTGCAATCAGTTCTGGGAAGCAAATTATTACATATTCATACATATGAAAGGAAATGCAGGAATCAACAGCGTCTTGAAGAAAGACTGGAACTTCACTGACTCAAGACTTCAAACTCACCAAGAACCAGACTCGTCTCACACATTCCTGTTCTCTATTAAAATTGCTGTACAAACGATAAAATGGACAAACTTTAAGATCAAAAGCAAATGACATAAGTCAGCAGTTAAGCCTAAATTATTTTATCCTCCACTTCATTATTGATCTTTAAATCATGATTTAAAGATCTTCTCAGGGAGATTTGCACTGGCTGTCATACACAGATGATATACTTTGTAACGTCTTTAGAAGCAGCCAATTACACACTGCTATTTGATGCCTTAATCACAAAGATATGGCTTTATAACATCAAAGGCACTCAAAGGTTCATTGATTTAGCATGATGCATGGATGGTTGTGCTCACGCAAGCATTCTCTGGGGCTAAATTATTGAGCATGTCTTATTATATATCATATTCATCAACAGTGTGCATTATATAACAGTTCTTAATAACCTATGTTCTATATTTATGTCAGAATAATCATTTCCTCTTTGGATTTCTACATGGGACAGAACATGCCAACTTTCTGTAATCCAATTTATTGTTTGCAGCAGTATAAATGCTTTGTTCTGTGTAATCTGCAATGGTGTCAGATCATGTATTGCAGACGTCAACTAAGCTTTTCATAAAAGTGCTATACTTTATCTCTTCAATTATAGTTCCATATTTGCATAAAGGAAAACATCTTTACTTGTTGGCAGCTATAAGTTGCTTTGCTAAATGTATCAAAGGCTTGATATAAAGATTTTTTTTATAAATGTATATAAAAAAAAGATGCCCCTCACATCTCTCATGAAAAAAGACAACCTGTTTTCCACTCCACTTTTAGACATGTACCCCTCTGGGGATTCCTCACCGCCATTTTAAAGTGCATTCCACTTTATAAAGTGGATGAGAGAAATTCAGATGGACAGACCCACAACCCCTCAATTTTGACTAAGGGAGAAAGTCTGCTTCATACGCACACTCCAGGCACTTATATGCCCCACAATGTTACAAGAGTGTGACGTCACAACAGGAGATCGCTTTCATAGTGAAAACTGTAGTAGTTTCCAAGTGCTCAAGGGCTTAGAGCATTTCATTTAAACCGATTTCAGATCTTCCACCAGTAGTGGTACAGTTGTGCAACATAATCAATGACGCACATCTGAGTCAACGAGACAGAAAAATTATCGAGCGAAGGGCATACAAATTTGGACTGGAAAGCAGCCAGTGCAAACCATGCACAAAATGGATATTTTATCAATTGTAATATTTTATACTATAATAAAACATTTAAGAAGAAGGTGTTCTGTCTTAGGATGCTATATCTTTCATATGCTTGGAAACCAACCTAAAAGCATTTCAAAGAACTTTGTGTCTCCAACATGAAACCAAGGTTGCTCATACATGGATCAATTTGTCGAATCTAAAAAAAAAAAAAAAAAAAATTTTAAAAAAAAAAAAAAAGGTAGATTTACCACTGGCCTGCTTTGCATTCAAACTGTTACTTTTGGTATAAATCCACTTTCAGAATTTAATAAAGATAATCAGTGATACATTTGCAGTAAAAAGGCATGGACACAGTTATTATTGAAGCTCACCTTATTACACGTGGATTTCTAGTTTCCCTTTCAGATGCAATATTTTTGAGAGGAGAGTATTGTAAGGATCCGTCTATTAGCACAAGGACTAAACAAGCAGCATAGGTGAAGGTTAAATGCACGTAAGCCTTTTCTAGTGCTTCTGAATATAATCATTTTATTTATTAGAATTTATATAAACTTGTTTCCTGCTCAGTTCAATCTGACTCCAACTTCAAGTGATTGTTAAATTTAGACTGTGCTTCTAATTAGGAACATAACACATTCATCAATAATGAATACATTTAGATATTTTAACTCGTGCATAAAGAATAGTTGATTTTGCCACTCTCTTGCTACAACACATTTGCACCTTTCCCTTAAAACCTCAGCTCAGAACACTCTAACTAATTCTAGGTTATTGTATCCTAATTCTGGGTGTAATAGGGATTTTTAAAATTTAATTAATAGGACCAAACTTAACTCAGTGTTTGGGTTAGTCCATATTTTACCCGATTTGGGTTTAAATAAACAATAATTCATTCAAAATATTAAATGTTTCACAAAGATCTTTGTCTGGTCCTATATTAACCTAAAAGCCAATTACCACATTTTTACCACAAAAAGTTAATATCGAAAGAACTCATTAAGCACAATTTCAGAATCAGTAGGACAGAATTTTCCCAAAACTCAGATCAATAGAAAACTATTTTCATGATACAAGTGACTACTGTGAAACTGATACCATTTTACCAATCACACAGCGACATTTCAAATGATACCAAACATGACAAGTTAGAATTTATAAATTCCACAAGACTTGAAATCCAGGAACTCTTGGCAGACATTTTTAGTGACCCAGGCCCTATATATATATATATATAGGGAAGGGCAATGGGGCTTAAAGATAGCTGAATAGTAAACTGAACAGATGGATTCTGGAAATCCTCTCATCTGATTAGAAAGTTATCTGTCTTGTTGCATGACAATTCTTATGGTCTGGCCACATGGAATTTCATAACAGCTTGATATTATGGAAAGATTGAACAATCCTTACAGTATTTAAATTAATCATGCAATGTAATTAACAATGTACGATTTGCTGTAATCAAGTTACTGATATTTGGGGTATTCTTTTTCATACAAAAAATATGTCTTAAACTGTTTTGCACTTGTCATGTTCATGAGTTGCTGCTAGGAGGAGGAACCTTTTCTCAACTCATGTTCATTTATCCAGAATGTCATGCGATAACTATATCTGAAGATATTGATTACCGAGCCACATTATGTGTAATTTAAACTGGCCTTCGTTAATTGTGTTGGTCATTATGGAAATGAGCTGCGTTTGTATTATTTAATTTGTGCACTGTCAATAGAATCAACTGAAGAACTTTACACTCCCACCATCTTTAATGGCAGAGGTTCTGCTGGAGATCAGCAGAAAAAGAAATAAAAAGCAAACAGCCATGGCAACAGTTTTTAAGTGCGTGATTAGTGGCTGGCTTCCTGTCTTTTATAAGGCACCAAATGCCAACTTTTCTGAAATGTTCTTCTTCAGACCACTGACTTCACTCCATCTGAACAAGCCAGACACAGAATATTGTCACTGCAGAAAGCACCTCTTGTGCAGATGGCAGGACTGAGCATTATATCAAATCACGCAGCTCTATATACAGTAGCTTATGACCACAATAAGTAATCAGATGCGTTTCAATGTGTTTTTAATTCTGCATGAGCTCAGTGACTGAATTCTGAATTTTCACAAATAAAAAACAACAAAGTGCACATGGGATGTAAGAGATTCATTAAACAGCTAGAAGTCTGTTAAATGCTAGAATACTCTTGTCTGAGTAACCAAGTATGAAATGTTGCCTCTCCTGACAAAAAAATAAAAAATAAAATAAATCTTAATTCTGTTGGGGTTATTCTTTTTAGCCCTATTCAAATTTGATTCGTTTTATCTGGGGACCATGTGGCCAAACCACAGAGACGCAGATTTGCACAGGACTGATATCATCACAGGAGCTCTGTGTTCAGCAAATATAGTATGCAATTTTAAGGAGAATTTCCACTTTATGAATTACAGATATGGCTGATTTGCACAGGATTAAGATCACAGTTAACCAAGCGAATAAGTATTTTTAGTCAACATTACGCTAAAAAGAATTTTTAGAACATCAATAGCAGTAAACAGCAATTTGCCTAATGATTGTTTTTGTAATAATACGTACTTTAAAATATCTTGCTACGGTTTTATATAAGTTCCTTGTCATTTTGTGGTTGAAGTAACTAGCTAAATTTAAATAGGCTTATATGATATAAATACAGAGGTGGGTAGTAACGAATTACATTTACTTCGTTACATTTACTTGAGTAAAATTGTTGGGTAAAAGATTTACTCAAAAAGTACATTTTTAGAGAGAAAAAAAAACTTTACTTTTACTTTGCTAGATTTGCTGGAGTTCCTCTGTTAATTGGCAGAGTTCCTCTATTACTGTCAAATATGATTCATTTGACTTGTTTGCAAATATCACGAGGTGCCACATTGGAGGGTTGTGTCCATCGACTGTAAAAAAGGTTGCGTCACAAGATGTTGCAATAGAGACACATCAGCCGCTTTTGTTTCGAGCATGCGCGCCTAAATGAATGATGGCTGAACACTTGCAAATTTATCAGAGCAGATCACCGTGGCCTATGTTTTTCAGTCTATGTTTTCACTCCAAAATGTCAAAAATAATGCGATGCATGCAGTAGCCTACATTGAACTGACATTGAAACATATAAGCCTACATGAATTTAAGTGTCAAAAGTATGCCTATTGGAACCATATTAATGGTAATTTGATAACTATAGGCACTTAAAACATGTCCAAGTGTGTTCCCTCATATGCTTGTGACTAATTCCTGAAAAAACACGTTCATGAACAAACGTTATTCTACATTCTAAACATTTTCATAACAATTTTCCACAAAACCAAATAAACTAAACAGCATGCTGTGACGTCTATTATTTACACATAAATACAGACACCTCGCAAAAATATACAACATACATACATAAAAACTGTATTATTGTATATTGTTCATAAGATTGCATGTAATTGAAATAAAGATAAAGTATATAAAGGAACTGCTATTAAAAGAAAGAACTGATTAGCCTAGCACATATTATTCACTCTCATCGGTAACCATTAAAATATAACATTCATTCATTCATTTTCTTTTCGGCTTAGTCCCATTATTAATCTGGGGACGCCACAGCGGAATGAACCGCCAACTTATCCAGCATATGTTTTACGCAGCGGATGCCCTTCCAGCTGCAACCCATCTCTGGGAAACATCCATACATACCCATTCACACTCATACACTACGGATAATTTAGCTTACCCAATTCACCTGTATCGCATGTCTTTGGACTTGTGGGGGAAACCGGAGCACCCAGAGGAAACCCATGCAAACACGGGGAGAAGACTCTGCTGCATCCACTGATTACATATTGATCACAAAAAACAGCAACACTAAAATATTAAATCTTATACTTAATACTTTATTTGGTGTTGTTTATTTATATTAAAAGTTATGTTCTAAACTCTTTATACTTTATTAGTGTTATACTTGTAGTGATAAAACATTATATAAAGTAAACAAGTGCAGCTGTATTACATTATGATATGCGGTGGGGTTTGGGTTTTGAGAATTAACCACAGTTTTATGGAATTTCAGCCCTGTTTTGTACATCTGGCCCATAGTTGCATTTCTTAGAACTTATAAGATGTGTTAAAGAGTTAACGAATGGCATCCTGCATGTAGGGATTCATCTGTTATACAAACAAAATTCTGCTGCAACACTGTACTGAACTATCAAATTGTTACTCAAGACACCTTGAATATTCTGTCCTATTTATGGTTGCATATTCTGAACTGGGGCCTCACGGTGGCGCAGTGGATAGCACGTTCGCCTCACAGGAAGAAGCTCGCTGGTTCGAGCCTCGGCTGGGTCAGTTGGCGTTTCTGTGTGGAGCATGTTCTCCCTGTGTTGGCGTGGGTTTCCTCCGGGTGCTCCGGTTTCCCCCACAAGTCCAAAGACATGCGGTACAGGTGAATTGGGTAAGCTAAATTGTCCGTAGTGTATGAGTGTGAATGGGTGTGTATGGATGTTTCCCAGAGATGGGTTGCTGCTGAAAGGGCATCCGCTGCGTAGGACATATGCTGGATAAGTTGGCGGTTCGTTCCACTGTGGCGACCCCAGATTAATAAAGGGACTAAGCCGAAAACTGAACTGAACTGAAGACGACACAAACAAACCAATACCACAAAAGTTAGTTTTATATCAAACCACACCAATTGTGAGCACACTTTTTAAAAGACGCAACATAGTTAGAAAAACAAAACGTGTAGAGCAGGTGGTCAAAATCAAATGGTCACGCGTCTTTCCTCCAGTGACCTTTACAGAATCCCAAACTACTCGTTTAACTTACAATTCCATATGCTGCAACATTCACCCTTATCTCCAGTGTGACGGACACGGCTGGATTAAGCAGCCTTTATCCTGAGTTAGTGCTCAGCTGATTGAGCCTTGTGAAGACACTTCCCTGTGGGGAAGGCTGTATTAACAGAGGAATGAGTGGTTGGTGGCGTGGGTGCTGACACCGCTGGGAACGAACGGCTTCATTCCACACACTGCCGCACTTCTCCCCACTGCTGTAATCCAATCAACACCCTGCAAGACGGATAATACAGCCAGCTTCACCTTGACATAAGTGAATACAGACGGCTCACACCAGGGGCAGAGGCACGTCACTGTCTGAAAGCAGAAGACAAGCTACCTGTTGGGTTCTAATGATCACTTTCTTTCTTTTTTTGCGTGTGTGTTTTGTATTAGCAGATCATATAATAAACATATGGTTGAAATGTGCATGTCTGTACTATAAGGAAAAAAGTAAAGCTTTCCAGTTGATTTAAACTACCAGTTTTCCCAGCATGGTGCTGGGTTACGACTGGAAGGCCATCCACTGTGCAAAACATATGTCAGAGTTGTTGGCGGTTCTGATAAACCAGGGACTAAACCGTAGAAAAATGAATGAATGAATCTCACCAGTGTTTATTTTGTGATGATTAATTCATTTAATTTATTTAACAAGGAAGTGAATGAGTGAAATGTAGGTTTAGGCATAAATCAAACAATACAGACAACAAGAATTAAAGTGAGGATAAAAGAAGCACTTATACATATACAGACGCCATGACAAGTCTAAAGTTAGATTTTGTAAAAAATTTTATTATTAAGCTTTTGAAGCGAACTGTTTATACAAAAGTGTCTGGTCCATATGGAGAGGATCTCCTACATGTAGTTTGTCAAGACCACTCGCCTGCATGAAGCACACTCATGTATACTGTAAAATGGTTACAGAAAGTAGCAGGCAGATACTGGTGAATGTTTCAAACACTAACTATGAAAAAAACAAAAAAACAGAAGTACAGTGGCAGCCCCTCACGGACAATAGACGGACATAAATATCCCTGGTTCATTAACACTCACACCACTAGCCTTGCTCCACTCATATGGCTCTTGGCTCCGCCAAAATCGCTTCATATGTTTTATCAATTTTGATTGATTGATTGATAACTTAAAATACTAGTATAGATATATAGCCTACAATATAGCTACATTTCTCATTCTAGAATTACACACAAAATGTGTTTTAATAAAATAAAACCACTATGAGGATCCAATTAAATGCACATAAAAACAAATGACGTCAATTGAGGTGAATATTTTTAATATGATAAAATACATCATTAAATTATTATAGAAACATCTATCAAATCATTTCATCAATGAAAAAAAAAGTGTGATTGCATAATCACATTTAATAATCTAGTGGACCAGTATCAGTGCACACCATCTCAAATGTTGTTTTATTGGCCTATACATAATCACTGTTTACATGAGACATGCTAAGCTGGTGTAGTGATTAGAGAGAGACAGTATGCTAGTCAACTTTAAGCTAATTTGTTACAGTGACGGCATCATATGCATATGCAAATAGTGCTGATTTCAATTAGGGATCATTAGATTATTTAATTTTAAACTAGCAACAAAAATAGCAACACAAATAATGCAGTAATGAGCTACACTATGAAGAGTAGGTATCTCATTACTGGTGAATGCTTTCAGCAATTTTTTACATTACTAGTTACTTGGAAAGGTCATACTGCAATTATTACATTAAACAGCACTGTTTATTTTGCAGTCTGAAGCCATGTATGCATCGGTGGACTAACACCTGTCTCAAAATGTGAAATACATTCTCAGAGGACATCACCTATTCACATATAACCTAATACACTTTCTCCGATGGCAGTTAAATAAACATCCTCATTTAAGGAGAGCAACAACGACTGTAATGAGTGTAATTACTCACATGGGAAAAGTCCTCCTGAAATAACTGAGCTTTAATGGAAGAACAGCATTTGTAGAAAAGGTCACATTGGCATCGATTGGGAGACTGGACTGACTTTATTCATCACATTTGACCTAGCCGTCACAGAGTCATTAGGCTCACAATCACCAGAATATTAGACACAAGCACTTAAAGGTGCTGTATGCAAGTTTTTGACTCTTCTGAAGCATAAAAATACATTAATATGTTTGTAGATATTTAAGAAACATGCCAAGTGGACATTCTTGTCTATCTGAAAAACAATGCTGAAGTCAGTTATTCTGCTTTGAAAATGTCTGTTACGTGCTGGAAAGCTGTCTTTGTTTTCGTTCTTTTAACCCGCCCGGGTTGCCTTGTTGGAAAACTGCATATTTCATTCATTCATTCAGAAAGGCTGTCAAAGCATGCGCCGGTGACCGAAATGCGACCTTCGGTGGACAGTAGCAGACTCCAAAATAAGACGCAGATTCAGAGTTCCACATGAGGTTATTAATTAGCAAATAATATAAATATTACAAACATAAACATTAGATGAGCAGGTTACATTGTAACCGCATGTCCTAACAATATGCTACGTGACGAGATTTGCAGTGATAAGCAATTTGGCTGTTTGTACTAGACAAATTTAAATACAGCCATTCAGAAGCACAGAATATGTACTCAATCACAAAATGGTACGGTTTATAATCCATTTAATACATATTAACCCTCTCAGTTAGGAAGATTCTAAGGGGCCACGCCGTTTTGGGGCCCCCAGAGTTACTATTAGGGGCCCCCCAATCTTACCCACAACCCCCCCTTCACTTTAGTCTGTGACAGGCTCGATAGTGAGACACGCTCCTGTTGGTCATCAATCTGGCAACCTGCGCTTGCATTAGTTTTGATCCAGGAATACAATACCTAGTTCAACCACTGGGTGTCAAACTTACATACTGCACCTTTAATTATGATTTCACTTGTCATGAGTGTTGGGATATTGCTGTTTTAGCATAAACAACATTTGTAAAAGTTACAGCATTCAAAGTTCAGAGCAAATGAAGATGTTTTACGTTTGTATAATTATCTTTTTAAAGCCTACAACAAAAGGCTGATAGGAATACAAAATACTTCTTTACAGATATGGACCCTAAATAAAAAAATTAAAAAACTTCCCTGGGGTGACATTTCTGGGCAATCAGAACACACTGGGCTAGCTAACCAGAGTCCGATCAGAGTCCATTGTGTATATCCGAAGGAGGAACTTTATACAACCAGGAAATCAACATAATGTTTTTAGAAGAACAGAAACCATGGTTTAGAATAAAATACATTTTATAATATAATATTATAAATGCATGACAGAATTTCTTTTGCAATGCACCCAATAAACAGCACCAAGCACTCAAAAATAGCACATGCTTCCAAGTTCAACATTGTCTGCTCTACATGGAGAACTACAGACTTACTACTCTACATACAATAGAGGTACAAAAGCTGTCACTGGGGAGTCAGTTTACCCTTTCAAAAATTTTACTTTTTAGGTACAAATATGTACCTTTAAGATGCCAATATAGATCATTTATTACCCTTAAGCACAAAAGCACACTTCTTAAACACAGTATGTTCACCTCTTCTGTACCGTCTGTACCTGCTCATCTGCACCTTCAATACTTGAACATACTTGCATAACAAAAAACAACAACAAACAAACATACAAACAAACAAACATTGACCTTTGTTCTGTCTGACCTACAGCTAGATGAAATGCTACTCTCTATTGAACTGCTTTTATTCTGTATACTGTGGAATAAATCTCCTTTTTTTAATATATTAAATATATAGTAAATATACAGTAGTATTGTCCTAACTCAGAATGTGTTGATATCTTTGCATTGTGAGCCCTGAAAAAGGTAAAGTTATTAAAAATGAAGATGTTTATTTGTTAAAAAATATAGAAATCATATAATATTTATTAGTTTCCACAAAAAAAGCAAATAAATAAATAAATCTCAACATCTCAACAATAAATAAATCTAAACATCTCAATAACACAAAAATTTTAACTAATGGGTCATTTTTAAAACTTTGATTAGGTAAATATACCCAACCACATAAATAACAAAAATCATATTAACTTTTAACAACATTATGCCATCGCCACTGTCTTCACAGTTATTACATCAGTCAATAAATTATAAAACATAAATAAGTATAAAAACAATGTACATACAAAACACATGCATTTTGCTAATCTGCTAACAATTAGCCAATGTACTAAAGCTTGCTAATTCACTTGCTATTTTAAATATCCCACTTTCCATTTAAAGTTGGGATAACAATTTTGACACAATTACGTCTTTTGTAATTAAAAAAAACAAATAAAATGAATTTTTGAAAGCAACTGCAAAATCATAAACAAAAACCTTCTAATAAATAATAGCAGTCACAGTAGTCACTCCCCTATACCATGTTTAAAGTTTATGGTCCACCCAATATCAAAATTCTCCAAATGCTCCAAGCGTCCAAGTAGCAGATACAACTATAGAGTCCATTCAAGTCCAATTTCCCACAAGTAATTTACAACCATTCTGAGTTGAAAATCTGCACGTGGAGGCAGCAAGAACAGATCTTGGAATGTCATTAAAAATCAATCATTCTGTTTTGCACTAGATATGAATTGTGTGGTCATATTGTTGTTCCTCAATGCTAAGAGAGAATGTTGTGTTTTGAATGCACCAGAATGTGTCTTTTGTGCACAGAGAAAGAACGCAGACTCAGCTGATAAACTTTTATACTGTTTACATTGCCCCGTTTGCAGACTGCTAGGAACTACTGAAAGCAGTCATTCTCATGTAAGCCATAAGACGAGAGGCATGCAGTTTAACTGCAGGTAAGAATCACATCCTGTTATAAATGTGTGTTTTTAATGCAAAGTGGCAGGGGATGTGAACACTTCTCTGAAAAGATCTGTGTTGCCCAGTTTATCCTTAGCAGTGCTCTAGACTGAAAAGCATAAACACTGTTATCACCCTTCCAGCCAGCAGATGCCACACAGAAAGCAGATGACACTGACTCCACTTACTTTTGCCAATATATTCATGAACACCTCAGACTAGGCTTCTGCCGGTATCAAATTTTCTTTTTCTTGCTTTTATCTTCGGTAAAATATGTAATGTCACTGTACTGTATATATAGAAACAAACAATTATCTACACCACCATAACTACCAGCAGCTTTACAAAAGTAGAGCTAATAGTTAAGGGATTTAACAGTTCTTATGTAATAAAGGTTACACAATAGCAAACGATGATAGATTTGAGAAATAGCACAAAATGCACTCAACGTTGACCTTCAGCCTCCCCATCCTGGTCAAAAAGCCTCAAATTGAGATTAAAGGCCACCTAAAGTACCCTCTACACATGGTGATGAACACATGCTGAAATACACGCTTTTTTGTTTCTTATGCAAAAAAAAAATAACAGCATCCTTGTCTAAGGTAACAATGTAGACAAATCTAAAAGATTTATTTTTAAAATCCAATTTGCATTTATAACTTGCCATACTAAAATAATAAAATGCTTTTAATCTTAACAAAATGCTATAAATCAAAACAACAAAACAATGTCTGGAACATCAATAAAAAAATTATTCATGGTTCTTGTCCTCAGCTCCATATCTCCTCACCTCTATCATATTATCAAATAAAGATGTCACATTGCTCTGTTTTACATGACACAGTTAAAACTAAATCATAAAACAAAGACAACAGGCAGCTACAAAGCAATGTTCACATTTATAGGGCAGCAGTGCAGTCACGTTCTGGTTTGTCAGGCTTCAATGAATGCATTCTGGCTGTTAGCCCTGACTTCAAGTCATTGACTAACATGTCATCAGGCATTTGTCAAAATGAATACCCTCCTAATGAAAATGCCACAGTTGCTGAAGAAAAAAAAAAGAGAAAAAAGCTAAGTAAGGTTAAAGGTTAGCCAACCACCATGTATGGTTTGAAGCGAATCAGGCTACACTATAGTGAAGCGTTTGGAGATTAGTCAGAGATTTGTGTTGTGACCTTTGCTGTGGGCAGGGTCTTAGCAGATGTTATGATGCTGGTTTTGACACCCACAGCTGTATGCTTTAATAGGTCTTGGGCCGTTCTGAACACCCAGCAAGGCCAGCTTCAAATGGCACATCCCCTGGGCAGCCAGCAGCTGAATATATTTGTGAACTGTAGTTGTTTTCTGCTTGTAAAACCAACTACAGAAGGACTGTATCAGTTAGACTCTGAAAATAATAATAATAATAATAATAATAATAATAATAATAATAATAATAA
>CAIGQW010054868.1:3033288-3059538 GCA_903798125.1 Danio choprae
TTTGCAACAATTTAAAAAAATATTTTTTCACATTGTCATTATGGGGTATTGTGTGTAGAATTGAGGAAATAAATGGATTTAATTCATTTTGGAATAAGGCTGTAACATAAAAAAACGTGGAAAAAGTGAAGCGCTGTGAATACTTTCCAGATGCACAGTATATATATAAATATATATTTTGCATTGTAAATATCATAACATATATAATACATATACTAAATAATAATAAAAAAAAAAAAAATATTAATAATAATAATAATAATAATAACATTATTATTATTATCATCTCTTACTAGTCTCACTACTACTGGTACATGACAAGAAAGCAATTCTCCATGTGAAGATGCAAGCCGTTTTATTGGCATCCTAAAAAGCATTTAGAGCACCAATGAACTAGCAAACTTGAAAGCACAGACAAATAAAAAGACAATATTAAAAAATAACACTGCAAGAAAAAAAATATTCTCTTGTCTTTGTGTTCCCCACAGAAAAGGCGTTTTAACATATTTATGAGGGCTTTGGGTAAGCAAAATACACAATGTCCAACCTTTGTAAGAGCATTTGTACTACTAGCTTTACTAGTGCCCTGAACTTTTAACTCTTTTTTTAATATTAGTCAGCCTGAGACTACCCTTGTACTGTATAACATTTGGCTTTGTCCAGATTAAATGAAAAGAAAATCAGAAGCTGATCTAGAGAGAAATCACCTCCACACAAGCTTTAAAGGAGCAAAGCCTTGCATCAAAGCACCTGTTCTTTTTAATCTGTCTGTGTAGTAAAATACAGAAAAACAGTCTATCTCGCTCTTTCTTGTGTCCGACAGCCTTCAGATCCAGGAGGACTGTCTCAGAAACTTCACATCCTTAAAATGCCATCAAAACCTTGTATATACTTGCTAACCCATGACAAATAGCCACAGTTTCCAGCGAGTCACGGCAGTGTGAAGCATCCACTGACAAACAGTAAAGCCCTGCTTCCACGCCTGGATGACTCAGTGAATGCCAGAGTTGTTTATGAGACAGGCGTTTAGTTGTGCACCTTCCTCAATCCAGAAACTATGCATTATTGTGAACGGAGCTTAAACTGGAATACGAGTACCTTTTCAAGCCCTTCAGAGGCTTTTATGCACTTGCTGACAAGGTGAGGCTGAATTATGCATAGAGATGACTCTTCTGACTTCCTGTTTGCAATTACTGCATGTCCCTTTCAGACGGCAGAAACAAAACAAGGCAGAAGAGCTCTGCTTTTTTTCAAGGAGACCACAGATATACAGTATAAGAAAACACAGTTATGTCAACATAATGCTGCCATGTTTTCATTTTTGACAACAACTTAGTGACAGCAAACAGATAAAAAATATATCAACAAACTGAGCGTTTATACTTATGTAGTTTCCTGTATGCCCCCAAAAAGCAAAAGCTGACAGTTTTCAGTTTTTGATGTATAACAAAGTCTGAATAACTCTTACTTGTTCATTTAACACAAAGAATTTATGTTTCATGGTTCTACAATAGTCTACATGGATCAACTTTAAAAAATTACTTTAACTTGTTACACAAGAAAGAACACATTTTTGAAAACTTGAGAAGCTCTGTCAGACTGTTATTGACAGATCTGAAGAGGTGCTTGCGCACAGTCTTGTGCATTTTGTGCTGTTATTAATGTTTTCACTTCTTACACTGTAGCTCAGTCTAGTTTTTACTCATTTCAAGTAGGACTAATCCAATCGAATATGAAATTAATGACATTTATAATGTTATAATGTAGAGTTTCAGATAAGATACAAACTGTCCTATTAATCCTGACTTTCTCATGAAATTATTATAGTTACTATTTGCATAACTATTTGCAATATAAATATTTCTTGAGGAAAAGATCAGCATATTAGAATGATTTGTAAAGGATCATGTGATGCTGAAACTGGAGTGATGGTGCTGAAAAAAAGTCAGCTGTACAATCACAGGAATATATATTTTTTAACACATTTAAACAGAAGAATTTACCTGAAAATATACTAAATTCACAAAATGACCAACCCCAAATGTTCGAACAGTATTGTGAATTGAACTGACATTCATTTGTTGTTGCATGTGACATATAATCCACATATATTTTGGGACCACTGCATTCCTCAGAATATGCCAATAATCAAAAGGGTATTTTATGAGACTACTTGTGCTATAATCAATACTGCATAGCTTTTATGATCTACGACATTTTATGCTTTATCCTTTTAGATCCAAACCGCTGTAATGTTTTAATCATTACTGTAAAGGATCAATTTAGCTAACAAATGACTCTATGGATTCAGACCAAATAATATTGAAATACAATACAATGCATATCCAAAAGTGAAGGTTCAGTGAATTCAATTTATGCAGAGTACTGCCCATGATGCTTAGGACATCCAAAATGTAGGTGACTTTTGGGTGCTTAATATAATACAAGTATTTTACCTGATCAGGGAATGCACATTTTATGCTCATTAATATGAAAACAAACAAAGCTTCTCTTGAGCTGAAATTGTAAACATAAAAAGGAAAATGATTAAAGGTCAAATAAGATTGGGATAAACAGACAGAATTGTTATTTTTTTTCTTCTTCTTCTTTTTTTCTTTTTTCCCCCTGGTCTTTATTCTTAGTGCTGTGATTGTAATTACACATCACATGTGATAAAGAAAAATCAAGAACTGGCTGTAGGTAAGGATAAAATGTTTAAAAACTAAAGTGGCATTTTTTAGACTCTTTAAGTTCCATGCAAAATATGGCAGCATGCACAGGCACTGCCAAAATGCCAATCCACCTCCTTGTGATTATATTCAAGCATTTAATCTGAAATAAATAATAAAGGTCTTCTTTAGTCTGTGTGGGTCTCATAAATATGCAGAGCATCAGAGGGACTAAAACACCACTGAGAAGTAATCACTCTAGCAGTCCTTCTCTTAAAATGGCACGCAGTACTTTCCAAAGTTTCCAGACTATTCCTCCTGTATACTTCATGAAGCCTGGCTTGATTAAAAGTGCCTTCCGGCTTTATCACAATCTTTGTGTTCGCTGCTCAAAGTACCTTTTAATCCTCTTCCTACAAATCAACAAACTGCAGAATGCTGCATAAATTGATTGTTTTGAAGCTTTTCCATGGTGCTGTGGAAATTGTGTGGGGATTTATTTGTGGATCTTTTTTAATCTGTCAGTCAGAGACGGGGCCTAATAAACACCTGCTGAGACTGAGCTTCACATGTCCCCAGTAAACCATCAAGAAACACATGCTCACTAAATTCACATTTTGATGAGCTCTGTCAGACATTTATTGACAAATCTGGAAAAGTGCTTGAAAACAGTCATGCGCATTTCTGTGTTATAAAGGCCAAAAATAACACATGACATTCATTGTAGTCTCGAACCGACTGACTGAATCAATGATTCAATGAATGAATGAATACATCAACCAATCAATCAATGGATACAATACAATATAATATAATATTTAGCTTGCATTATTTTTTTACATTACAATTACATGTATTTTGTAAATACATGGGTTAACAGCTACATGTAGATACATGGGTTAAAGTTAGGTTTAAGAGTAAATGTTATGGTAGTAAGTACCTTTAGCTTCAATTTCTGTAATAGTAGCACTTTATATGTATGTGGATCTGGGCCATAAAGTTAAAAAAACATAGCTGGCACTTTTATTCTTATTTTTTTTTTTACCAAGATAAAAGGAAGAAACTCATCAATTTAGAGATGCAAAAATAGAATTAGATAAGAAAAAAAAAATATATATATATATATTAAAATGTATTTATTTATTTATTCATTCATTCATTTTCATTTCGCCTTAATCCCTTTATAAATCTGAACCGCCAATTTATCCAGCATATGTTTTACGCAGCGGATGCCCTTCCAGCTGCAACCCATCACTGGGAAACATCCACAAACTCTCATTCACACACATACACTACGGACAATTTAGCTTACCCAATTCACCTATCCCGCATGCCTTTGGACTTGTGGGGGAAACCGGAGCACCCGGAGGAAACCCACGCCAACACGGGGAGAACATGCAAACTCCACACAGAAACGCCAACTGACCCAGCCGAGGCTCGAACCAGCGACCTTCTTGCTGTGAGACGAACGTGCTACCCACTGCGCCACCGTGAGGCCCCTTATTATTTATATTCATTATAAATATTATTCATTATTTACTTATTTTACATTACTTACTTATTCATTATTTTGTATACATTATTGAAAGACAGGCCTAAACACCCTACCAACTACATTTATGATGAAAACTTAACCTACATACATAATCTCATGCAATCCCAGAAAATCTCAATGTACTATATCATATATTACCATGATAATGTTTTACCTCACATGGCTCTGATAATGTGAGGCTGTACAATAATCTATTTTCACAGATCTTAGATAAGAGTCAAAAGGTTTTGTGTATGATCAGAATCCCTGATATGAGAAATCGGGCATTTAGGGCTGACCTGAAAAAATTTCACCAAAAGAAGACGTCATGTGGTTGAAACAAGAAAAGGGATCCCAAGCTCAAGTTGCCCATAGGGATCAGCATGTTGACAATGTTTGAAGGCACCACAGCTACAGCACCTTCAAAGCTTGATCCCTCTTTGAAGATTACCCACAATTCAACTGCCGCTTTATTCAAATGAAGGGGTTTTTTATGCTAATGATGGCACACCGTAGGAGATGTGCTTCAGAAGTGCTTGAATGCAACAGTGGAAAGAGGAAGGCTGCGGGATGAGCGTCTTCATCTGTGTGGATCTTCAATTCTGCTGTGAGCTTATGAGTTTAAGAACAAAATAATCCCTCTTTCTTTTTGCATTCCTCTGCCTCAAGACTAACCTAAAACTAATTCCGCACAGATGACAACTCCCCAAACTGCTTGTGTAATTAAACAAAAGCTAAGTGATATCAAAAACATATGCTTTTTGATTTATCTTTAAAGACATCACAAGTGTCAAGCACTTCTTTCCAGCAAACACAGACTCCACCTCTAAGGCAACGGACGGCAGCCGAATGTGAATGCAAACACACAGATTGGCAAACAGTCCTTTGCAGTTGTCCTGCTTCAGCTCCATTACAAATGAAGCGAGGCCGTTAAATTGCTCTGCAGTGGTGTATTCAGTGCCATTATCTGCCGTTTATCTCCTAATTGCACTTTTGATGTGAATCAGTACAGATATTTTCATTTAGCTCGAGTAGATATGCAAAGCATTGATTAACTTTCATTTTATTCAATGTTTACAAAGACTAAAATGTAAAGCCTGAGCTCTGAAATGGAGAGTAACGGCATTATATCAATTACAGTTTAGAATATAATAAATGAGCTTCATATTTCTCAGAGGGTTTTATCTACTTGCTCGAAATGCTTCTAAGGCCTTTTCAAACCATTCAGTGGATTATTTGTTCTGCTAAATAGTACTACGTCACATTTTTATACAATATGGGTTGTTTTAAATCAGAGTTAACATAATAATCAGAAAAAAATATCACAGTTAATACTTTAAAATTCAGGAATGAGCTAATTCAATTCAGTTTTGAAGCAGACAAAGCACAAGTGATAGTGTTATTATCAAAACTCAATTTAGTTCAAAGTTTAGTTCAGATTCAGTGATTCAGTTCAGTTTAACAACAAAAAAAATTATTAAATATAAAAATATTTAAGCTGCAAAGTTCATGTATTAAACTATAGCTAAATATCATGAAAAAATCGATTTGAGCTGTAAACCCTGCTACAGGGGTTTATACAAAATGACTATTGCTTATTTATGTCAATAAAGCAATATTCATTCATTATTTGGGGAATCAATCAATCAATGAATCAATCAATTCTCAGTAGTAAAAATACAGCTCTATAGGCAATACTATACAGAAAAAAAAATCTTTCTTTTTTGTCATGTTTGTGTAGTTTTATAGTTTCTGTAGTTGTATTGTTAATTTTCCTAAATCTCGAAGCATTTTCTAGACAAATAAATTATATTTTATATTATTAAATTATATTATATATTTTTATTTTCATAAATAATTAACCAAAATGAAGTCAGTTTTGTCTAAAAGCAAGCAAAATAATCTGTAATGGTGTCAAAGAGAAAATGTGATTATTTTACTTAGCCCACTGACAGATTATTTGAAGGAAAAACATTTAATCTTGACTTATTTCTGAAAATAAAACAAAATGGTTTACTTGTCTAGAAAATGCTTCTTGATTTAGGAATTTTAAGATATTTGGACTAGAAACAAGACAAAAACTGACACTATCCTTCGTTTATCGTCTATTTATCAGGAGTCGCCGCAGCACAATACACCACCAATTACTCTGGCATACGTTTTAGGGGATGCCCTTACAGCTGCAACCCAGAACTGGGAAACACCCATAGACTCTTTCATTCACACACACATTCACTAAGGCCAATTTAGTTTACCCAATTCACCTAAATACCGCATGTCTTTGGACTGTGGGTGACTGTAGGAGAACATGCAAAATCCATACAGAAATGCCTCCTAGTCCAGCCTGGGACTCGAACCAGTGACCTTCTTGCTATGAGGCAACAGTGCTACTGAGCCACTAGCGATAAAAACTCTAAGTAAGAAAAGGCTTTTTTAAAGACAATAGCATCCTCATTCTGCTAATTTTAACTCAGTATTGATTCAGTTCGATTCAGTTCAATTTATGTCAGTTTTGCTAAGTTTAATTATAATACAAATGAATTTTAACTATGAGAAAGCTTTAAAAAAAAAGGAATAGTGACATGTGAAACACTTTGCTTGGCAATGAAGATAGTTACTGATTAGGGTTCTAGCAATGTTCCCAACGAGTACTAAATATACAACTATATGTAACTACAACATTTGTGATTATAGCAATTGCAATATTTGATACATCAAAATAATTTATATAGTCTCCTGTCATGTCAACTGAGGTCTTCAGAGGTTATCATGCTGCACAGGCTAAGAATGTGAAGATCTTACATATCTAACACACATCGATCCTCCCAGTGCAACTCTTCACCCAAAGCTGTCTCACACATTAACGTGTGGTCAGATTGCCAAAAAAAAACATGTTTCAGTATAGCAGAAACACAAAGATCTCCTGTCATTGCTAAACCTCTGATATTTTATCAATACAAAAGTCAGTGAGATTCGCTTTTGGGATTGGAATTGAGCTGTTATGCTTTTGCAGGCAGACAAACACATCCCTGAATGGTTGTTCTTCTTCTTCTACTTCTTTACATGCATTACTGTAAGGAGGTGTGATCATGGTGTAGAACTGGTGCAGCAGTTCTACAGGCAAAGGAAATCATCATTATTATCAGATACACGTATCCTCCATGGACCTTACCTACTTTATTTCAGCCAATCCCTTTGAGAAAGTTTATTGTTTCATCAGAGAGAAAAAAAACCTGATCCATGGAAGACATCTTACCTGAATTTGTCTGGAAGCACAGCTGCAGCCTATGCTGATACCTACTGTCATCTATAACGGATTCAAACAGAATACAGTCCTGCAGAATATATAAAACACTATTTCTGGCCTGTTTCCTTGATAGTGCTGTCTTAAGGTGACATCATTCACCAGATGGGGCGGAAAGAGGCAGAGAACGTGCAATGCATTTAAAAGGCAGCAATTTATGTCCAGTGTTTACTGTTTATACTGATTTTAATGCATAGAGCCATCATAATTATCGTTATCAGCAGAAGCTACTGTGGTCTGCCAAGCTCACGTACATAAATTAAAATAGCTCATGAATTAAAATAGTTGCATGATTTAAAAAAAAAAAATAGATGTGCATGTCTGTCATAATAACAGTCATTTTCGAGGTACTTCTGATGTGGTGTGTGAAGATGCAGAGAGAGAAGAAGGATAGACTGGCAATTCTGATGTGTTGGTGAAAAATAAAGCACATAAGGAATGAATCCAGTGTTTCTGTCCATATATTGATTCAGTCAACACTACATTTTCTGCAATAACAATGAAAAATCATGTAACTCAATGGTAGCAGTGGACATCCTAGGGTCTTACCTGAGGGAATAGGCGCTACAGAAGGTTGCCGTCACTCTTACAAGAGCTGAATAAAGAAAATGAAGGAGTCCACTAGGGAATATAAGAAAAGTGCTGAGAAAGAAACTCCCAGCGGATTCCTCACGACGGTGGAGAGCTGTCAAAGACCTGAAAATGAAGTAAGCGAGTAATCAAAGAAGAAAAATCAGGACGACTTAACTTACCCCTCAAGGGTCCCCCAGGCATGAAGACGACTGACAGAATTAGTTCAATCATTTTATAAGAACACCTGAATCTTACAAACAAGATACTGCAGTTGCCAGAGTAGGAGATGAGATGTTTAAGAACAATCTGTTGTGGACAGCATGTAACTACTTTGTTGCAGATGGTATAAAGATATAAGGGAGATTCCTACGATCAATGTTCTGCATCATTTACGAGAACAAAATTAATCTGTTTTAAGGACACTTTTTTAACAGCAAATCAACATTGTATGTGATATAATGAGTATAATGAACATTGACACTGTTTATTTGGTTTAGACCATATAATCTTCCAAAATTCACCCTACAAATGCTTGAAGGAAGGAAGAAAAGAAGGAAGGAATTAATTAATACATAACCATGTTGCACTAATACTTAAAATTAGAAATGTATTATTTGCATATTACCAACATAATAACGTGTATTACCAATACCAATTAATATTACCAACATAACTACTGAAATTCAACCATCTGGCACTATTGCATCACTATTTTGCCTTTCTTCCCATTATAACAATAAATGTCCAGCTTAAAATCCAAGCATCCGAGTTACTTTTTTTTTTTCCTAATCCTGAGTGATCAGGTGCTGCCTGTGAGTAGAAGTAGTGTACCATCATTTTCTAGAATTTTAAAGGATCATTTCTCGCTTTGGCATGGTCCTGAAAACAGATGGGTCCTCCATAGTGTGTAGCTTCTAATGAACATATGAGCTCCAGTAGTAATGGGCTTTCCTCCTGATCATAGTGTGTGCTAGTCAACAGTCATTACACAGATTTACTCAGAAAGAGTCCTCATCAATATTACAAAGACAGTTTTCTGGCACAATGACTGTACATATTATACTCTAATAGATATACTGTGCATGATACTTCAAATTTTATTTATTTATTTATTTATATATATATATATATATATATAAAAGTCCCTTGGTGAGGGGAACAAATTTACCCAATATATGAATGCAACATATTAAACTGCCTGTGAAGCAATTTCTCATTAAAAATGCATATGAAAAAGATTCGTAATATGGCACAGTGCACTCATACTCTGAGCTCACTTGCTTGCCTATATAGTATATAGTTTCCAATGAATCATAAAAAAGTCTATACTGAATGTAGTCATTTAATATCACTGAACTAGCAGTACATTAAGATTTTAAATATTTGAGAATTAAGTCCAAATAGCCCTGTTTTTCTGCATGTGCCAAAACATGTAATTTGATCACAAATATTTGCTTTGAGAGGTGATGTTTTGCAACAAATGCCAATCTAACAGGTCTGTACTGCAGTTTGCCCTCCAGAACGGATACCTCTCAAGATATGATTTCTGTGAAAAATTTTCAACCATTTCCTGAGTTCACATCATTTAGACCAGCCACATCCACACCTATTTCCATCTTTATATCATCAAACTTAATAATTAATACTCACTATGTGTGTGAGAGAGAGAGAGAGAGAGAGAGAGAGAGAGAGAGAGAGAGAGAAAATTCAACACAGATCCTTTTGACAAATGAAACAAATGACTTGTGCTATTTTTGACTCGCACAAGCCATTACGTGTAAATAGCACACTTCCTACAGCAGTGAAAAGAGCCTCTCAGGTGTGGCGACTCTTTTTACAAATCCAGAAAAGACAGAGTGTGCTAAATGCAGCGCAAGTGTCAATCAATCATCAATCATTATAACATGTACTGCTGTAATGTAATTCGCTGCTTTTATTCCATCCAACGATACATAAAAATGAACATGAAACTATCTACAGTGTTAGATTCGCACAAAATCATATAGCACGTCTACAACCATGAAACAGAAATCGATGTACCTTGCAGAATTCAGTAGCAGAGCTCTTAGCAGGTGAGTGACTAGAATTTCATCAGCTTTCTTTCAGGGTTCACAGCAGCGTGGCAATCCGCTTTGAGAAACACCAGTCCATTCTCTGAGATCTTTCCTGTCATGCTGCATAAGTTCTTCAAGAACATCTCCAGAAAACATCAAGTTATTTGAGATGCGCCTAAACACTCTGGTACCCTGCATTATTCAGGGTAAGGACAAGTAGCCTTTTGGCCTGAATAATAATTCCTCCTGTGCTGAATTAGCTGTGGCATAACAGGCTCTTTAATGGTCTGCAATACCTGCTCAGATGCCCCATGTGACGGCTGGCTGTCCTAGTCCATTACAGTTTATCACTGGCTAACATTAGCCCATTCACACAACAAATTAAAGCCTGTACATCCAGACATCCACTCGGTACCTTTGAAATGGCTATGAATATTTTATATCACGCACAAGCTGACAAACTCTAAGTGAGAGTGGGGGGAAAAAAACAGTTTGGACAGTAAAAACAGCAGAAAAAGAGCAAGAGAAGCATGAGGAAATAGAATAGAAGAATAGAATCTAAGATGGGAAAGACACGCTTTAATCCCAAACACCATGCCCATCAATATTTCATCAACCTTTAGGCATTGAGCCACGTGGTTTGCAGGAATTTTAATTACAGATTGTCCTGAGGCTCCTCTGACCACGGAGAAGCCTGTCCAGATGGCAGAGAGGAATGGACAGCACGGAAGCACTTGTTTTTCATCTCAAATGGAGGATAATACATCAAACAACGGCCCAAGGCCTTTCTCAGTCACAACAACAACAACAACTGCAATGGAATATTGTCAACATCAGAGGAGATTGCCGCTCTTTGGCCTTTGTGCCTTGACTTGCAATTACAGAGTGTGCTTTAAAGAGGATTCGTGTTATGATAAAGTGTTAGGAAGACCTTTTCATAAATACACGCATGTAATCAGAAGAGAATATCCTGAAGGACACACCCAGCTGCGAGCTGCACACACACACACACACACACACACACACACTTTGGAAATGGTTTAGAAATCTAATTTATGGAAGTGATCTTGCCCCAAGTAAGTCTTGCGTCTTGTTAGAATTTCACTTTCAAAGTACTTTAGTAGCAGTTTAGTATTAGTTTTACAATACTGACAAAGCAACAGTACATTCTAAGACTCTAACACAAACGTACAATGAATATTCAGTGTAGACATACACAACAATGTATCAAATCAGAATGGAATTTAGAATACCTTTTAAATTATGATTTACTGTTTTTCCTGAAACTGGTCTTCAGTAACAAACAGGACTAATGCATACAATTGGAATGGAAATCAACTGAAGTTGAAGAAATTCTTAGGAAGTGTAGCTTTTAACCAGTTAAAACATAGATGTTAAGACTGAAATGTACTGTGTCGAAGACACTAATCTAAATAAACATATGAGACCTTTATGGTTTACCAATGGAGAAACTACAACTCAACAAACAACATTTTAAGTTAGAATTTATTTTGAAAACAGGCATATATTTTCAGCTCTCATTTTTGACACTGCCCACACCTAAATGACAAATGGATGGATGGTTCATGAGTGATAGTTAGAATGAAGAGCAGAATGATAGATATACAAACAGATAAAATGAGAGTGATAAATATCACAAAAGATACACATCGATCAAGAGAGCAAAAACACAATGATACAACAAAAGAAACAATGAAGAGATGGACTCTCAAAAGCAAATGTGTAATTTACTATCATTCTTTTTAATTACTCAAAGCAACTCCTCCAGCAATGGCATCTCTGGTGCTTTCTGTTAAAAGGAACTCAAAAGGGTTTTTATATATTTATTTCCCCCTTCTTTTTAAAACAATTTGCAGGAGATAGCAAGAGGTTTTTTGCTATTTACTGCTGGTAAAAGAAACTAGTGCAAGAACTCAGTGATACTGTCAGATGAGAGGGGGAGACAAATGCGTAACTGCCCCTCACTGACACCCAAATGAAAATAATTACACTCCCAGTTCCCCTCACCTCATTCTCATTACGCGGCAGGGGTGATTCTCCCAGCTGAGATACTGAGGCAAAAATAACACAGCAGAACAAAACACAAAGTTTGGAGGCTTACTTTCTACAGCTTGAAGGAAAACAAGAAGAAGAAGAAAAAAAAAAGAGTGAATTTGGAGAATAAAGGAGAATGACACAGACAGACAGAGAGGAAAGAGATAAAGGGACACCAGTAGAGAGAGAACGAGAGAAAGAGAGAACAGGCTTTTCTGCAAACTAGCCCTTTTTAGTTCTGGGATGTCAGCTTGGTGGAATTTAGAAAACAAGATATGAGAAAGGAAGAGAAATTGAGGGAGGAGGGAGGGAGAAATGAAGAAAAGACAGAACAGAAGACAAGGTAGAAGAAGTGGCAAAGCGATTTCACGGCTCTATGAGCAGGTACAATACAAGAGCTGTCTCGGTTGTTGGCCGTTGCTCGTGAACCCCAAGCACACCCTTTTCTGCCTGGCTGAAGGTCAGGAGAGACAGAGCCTCGCTGAACGAGCCGGTTGGTGCGACATCGAAAGCACTCAAGTTGTCAAGGTGCATAAACAAAACAACACACCTCTTATTTTCTCACAGGGAAATGACACCTTTCTGGAGAACTGCTTTTGTCATCACATAGAGTAATCTGCTTGTGAAGAAAACAAGAGTTCACAGGGTGTACAAAAACTGACTTTTGGCATTTATCCTCTTGGGGGGCCAGTGAGATTCATCATAACACAACACAAAATAGCACAACATAACAGTAAATTAGATTACATTGTTATGTAATAACTGTGTTATTAGTTTCAGCGATTGTTACCTGGCAATAACATACCTTGGAATGTCACAACTGACTAATTCAATTAAGTATTCCAGAGAGCCCTGTAATAAAATATATAATTTGACAATAAAATATATAATTATATAATATAATTGTACTAAATATAAGTTCATGCTTAGAACTTATATATTGTCAAACCCATAACAAATATACAAGGCTACATACAGGTCCACATGGGCCTAAAATGTCCACATTGCGTCACTTCCAGAGGTATTCAAAATCATACACATGCTTTTCATTTGCTTTCTGTGCACTCGTAAACCATGTAAAATGCATTGGCCTAAATTGTATAATAACACTTAGAGAAACACTGATATTAATCACACACAATGCAAAATGTAAAAGGAAAAAAGTACTGAACTATTAGTGCACCAACTGAGAATAAATAATAATTAGTATTTTTAGACAGGTTTCCCTTTCATCTCCTGTTGATAAAGTAAAAATTTAAAAAGAGCTTGGTTCCAAGCTCAAGTTCATTCATTCATCCATTTTCTTTTCGGCTTAGTCCCTTTATTAATCTGGGATCGCCACAGCGGATTGAACCGCCAACTTATCCAGAAGATGTTTTACGCAGCGGATGCCCTTCCAGCTGCAACCCATCACTGGGAAACACCCATACACACTCATTTACAGACATACACACCGTCAATTTAGCTTACCCAATTCACCTGCACCGCATGTCTTTGGATTGTGGGGGAAACCGGATCACCCGGAGGAAACCCACGCGATCACGGGGAAAACATGCAAACTCCCCACAGAAATGCCAACTGACCCAGCCGAGGCTCGAACCAGCGACCTTCTTGCTGTGAGGCGAATGTGCTACCCACTGCGCCACCGTGATGCCCAGCCCAAGTTCATGACATCGCTATTGTTTAGCAGGGTGCTTTTCCTATACATCAACAAAATGTATCTCAAAGCTTGAACAAAGAATTACAATGCATTGTAAGGGGAAATAATTCTCAATCTAGTCTAATTTATGCCTGAATAGTAAAGCTTATTTACAAGAACAACAGAAAGCTATTCACATGTAGTATGTATTTGACATATACTTTCCTTCATGTAAAAAAATGTGGTTTATTCAGTCAGCAGGCTTCTCCTATTTATATTTTCAAATGTCATTGAAACAAATATGGCATCTTATTTATTTATTGCCCTGTTGTCTTACTTTATTTGCACTTTACTTTTTTTTTTTTTTTTTTTTTTTTTTAAGTAAGAAACTGACCTCACTTCTCCGGATGGGAGCGGAGGGATGTCTGTGTAACAGAGGTCAGATAGTAAAAGCTGTAGTACTCCTATTGGTTAAACAACTAGTAAAAGTTGTAAGGTAAACTTCATGACTTTTCATTGAAGTTTGGAAACTATTTGATGAAAGAACATACTGTATGACCATAGCTGTCTAACAGCACATTTTAGGAAATGTACCCCCGAGCAATGCTTTGACAGCTGCACCAAAGAATCAGTTTGTGTTTATACCTTGTGGGGAATTGATCTACAAAAGGCTTACTTCTAGTGTAGCTTTGAATTTACCCCCGCACTTTAGACAATAATCATAGCAGAAACATTTGTAAGGCCTAGTTGAAAACCACTTAAACTCCATGACTGTGGGAAAGGATTTAATTTTTTACTTGCTGCATCTAAAAAGCATAAAGCAAAACAGTGCAAGAAAAAGAAACCATATGAACACTGTTTACAGATTAGAAGGCTTAGACAAGAAGCTCTATTCAGTAGACTGATCATGCACTGTAAAAGCTCACCGTGTATGATTGTGTGCCATACATTGGCCACAGACAGGTCAGCATTAGCAGTCAACATTAGCCTATATGGCAACATTTATGGAATATACACTACTCATCCAATCATGCTGTTGTGAATGTAAGCATTGCTTTTATACAGTAAGAGGTTAATATGTTAATTTGCATGTGCATGTGCATGCAACTAACCCTAAACCCCCTCATTTTTGACACTAACCATATAGTAGGTATATGTAATTAACATTACTCAGTAGTTAAATTAATAGTTACAGTGTAACACAGACACCTTAAAATAAAGTGTAATCATGTTTTATTTATTTTTTTTAATTAACAATTGTTTTGTGTTGGTATACATACAATCTTACCAGCACTAAACATGTAATATATTTTACAGTTATTGTTAAATTCAAAATAGAATTTTAAAATACAATTTATTGACTGTAAAGTTGAATTTTCAGCAACAATTACTCAAGCTGTGATCCTTCCAGCATCTGAATGATTTTCACAAAGTCACTAGTGACGTGTGCATTGACATATGAACTGGCAACCATCATAATCTGCATGATGTATGCCCACCTTAAGAGACAGGAAATAAGTGGTTAGCAAAAATAATTCTAATATGCTAATTTGATGATCGTTACATGCTTAATTTACATTTGTATATTCCACATCTATATTGCTTACTCTTAAGTTGCTACATTATAATTAAAACTCTATGACCTGTGGTTTACAGTAGATCAGTCTTCTCAGTTATTTGATGTGTCTTGCTTGAAATGTTGATGACACATTTGACAGCTGCATACAGATAGCAATGCTAGTGTATGAGACTTAAAATGATTTTTAAGAAATGTATCTTGAGTCATTCAGAGAGGAAATGTTTCAATGTCAATCTTAAATCTTATTAGCAAATAAAATCTGAAAATCCTTAAGCAATTTTACAGGAGTAATATCTGTATGCTCAAGGGTTAAGGAGATACATATTAGACGTGATAAGTCTGTCTGTGCCAGTGTTACTGTGAAAGGACATGCTGAAGTGCCAGTGGCAGGAACAGAATGAATGGACACCCTGCACTTTATTTAGTTCCTCTGTTCACAACATCAAGCGTTGTCAGCTCTGATTTCCTCCCCAAGATACCAGCAGCTAGAAAACAGCCAGTGAATCACCAGCAAGGACAGAATGTACAACCGTCAGCATTAATGCCTGCTGGACCTGCTCTTAGCATGATGTTCAAACAAAATCTGTTCAGATTGGGCTGTCGTGTCAGTAGGCGATGTAGACATATGTTGGGAAGTCATGATTTGTCTGCTGCAAATTACTTCAAGACACAGTTTTGAAAGACACAAGCTGCAGCGTGCATTGCTGGCAAACTGTTATATACACTCAATCTCAAGGGGGGAAAAAAAAAAACACTCCAGCACCTCCGCTTTAAGAAACATCAAGCACGAGACCTGACACCCTATTATTGTGAAACTCTAGCGTTTGCTTGTTAGTCTAGTTTTGTCCGAATTAGTCACATAGAGTTTGATTATTTTCGTTTTAACTTCGTGTAACAATTTACCCCTCACCACTCTTTCTTTCCGTTCCACTGCAAATTAGACAGACTTTAATAACAAGTTGTAATTTGTAAAGCAGCATCTAAAACACTCAAACAAGTTCTATTTAGACTACTGTGTAATTTGAGACTACTGTGTAAGATTCTGTGCGCATAATTACCAAACTAATGTCTCAGGATATGACTGTGACCAAGGTTCCTTGAGAAGAGGAGCAAGACACTGTCTAATGATGTTATGGGATGCTCTTTATCATTATCTGTCATCATTATCGGAAGAACGTGTCAAATGTTAGGCCCATGGCCTAGTGATCAGAGCACTGATATGAGGTGAAGCTGCGCAGCAGGCGTCCCGAGCTCAGTACCTTGTGAACCTTTCCCGATCCTATAACCCTCTCTCTAACTTCACTTCTTTTCAATATATCTACTGCCCTGTCATAATGACAAAAATGCAAAAATAAATCTTTAAAAAACAGACATGCTTTTGGAGTAGATTTAATACTGATCACACCATGCTTGTCTGACAAGACATGCATGAAAATCACAGCTTTGTCCAATTGCATTTGCAATTTTGAATCAATTAATCACCCTGCCTTAGTCTGTCCATTGCATTGGTCATAACCTCCAACAGTTCCTCTTTTGCAAGGCTGGCAGACTAGAAAGGCTCACTCATTTTTAACATATTCACATTTCACAGTCACAAACATTACTTCTTGGCTGGATCCCAAGAAAACACTCTCTGCTGAATCAGACAGTTCGGAAGAGAAAATGCTCTGCTCTGAGTCAACCTGCAGTCCCCACAAATTCAGTTTCTGCTTTGCCTCAGCCATTGTGGGTCCCAAGCCATGGGGCAGAGACAACTGGCCAGCATAACTTGAGAACAGGAACAAGTGGGATTGGAGCTTTTGCTATGAGAAATGTATTTCGTTTTTCATAGTAAATTGAATGTGCATGCATTCAGCTTCTGACTTAAGTACATAACACACTTGAATGCATTTCCTGAAATGCTTGGATGGGTGTTTCTCCATCGTAGTAAAACAAAACGTCAATGGTATATATTGTATGTGCTTCTATTTACTTATGCATGCTTTAAGTCCTCCCAACCAGCTCTCACTGGATTTTCTCCTCAGCTAACAATTAGAGGAACATCTGGACCCTCTTCTATCTCTTCTACAACCATGATGCTGCCATTTCAAGTGTTTTTTTTTAACAATTTAGTAATGTTAACAAACAATACAGCAATGACAGCTCCTGACTATTTAAAAATAGCATCTTTTTTAGCGTCGGATTTGTGTCACTTCTCACAAATCTAATGATGCTGGTGACAATTTTCTTAGACCAACTGGTGATAATAATTGTGTATATGTTTCAGTTTGGTAATGCTGGAAGTTGCTCCAGTTTGTTTTATTCTGTTTGCAGTCACTTGAATGGGTGAATGGCATCCATTCAGTAATCCTCCACTTCAGGTTATTGCTCACAGCTTGAATCTATAAGGAAGGAAAAAAAGAGATGGTTCACTCTGTACCCTCCTCATCCTCACTCTTTCTGTCTTATACTGTCTTCTAACTCAATGCAAGACAACAGAGGAAAAAGCAATAAAAGCTATCTCTTTATTATAATAGGCAGCTCACACTGACAATGATTTGCAGTAACAAAGCAACCAGAAATCATCGCCTTCCACCAAAAGATGGCTATTTCCAATTGCATGACTGAATGCTGAAAGAGCAACAAGCACAAACAGAACACAACCTTAAGCAAATGATGAGAATCACCATGACACTGTGACTGCCAATTATAGTGCAGATACACAACAGTTGCAAAAAAAAAAAACACTTTTACTTTTGCTTTTATAACTTAATAAACAGATTGTTTGTTCTGTGAAATATCTTGGACAAAGTCCAGTCAAGTGATTTTGCTGTCTAGAGTTCTGTTTGAGAATTAAAATTAATCTCTGTTTGAGATTTAAATTTCGCTTATGTTCAAGGTGGTTACAAATTCACTGCACTGACCAACAGAAACTTCTTGGTTTGATACTTCTGTATGAGCAAGATTTTTGTTACATTTATTTAGTTTATACATTTACATTACATATTTAGGATCAAACAAATCAGATAAAAAAAATGATTTAGGATCAAATAAATTAGAAATTCCAAGGGATCAGTCAAAGCAGGGTGAATTCGCCCTACCCAATAAATGTAAATCTTCTTTATTTGAACAACAGAATTATTCTGCTAAATATATTTGTATAACATAAAATACAATTACTCTGCTTCTCTGAATTGATTTATACAGAACTGTTAAATGTATATACAGTAAGGCAAGTACAGTACTCCGCATAAATGAGTTCACTCCCTTTTGAAAATGAATATTTTTATTAATTTCTCAGTGAATATAGCAAATATTTTTGCAATTAAAAAATTAAACAGTTATATCCATTAAAGTACAATTAAATTCAACAAGTTATTGCAAAAGAAATTAATAAATAGTAAATAAATAAAATACAAACTGCTGATCTGCTGGCATTTTTATGCACAATTATGTCAGGTTTACAGAGAAGGGTTAGGACTTGTTGATGCCAAAGGCCAGAATGGTGCAAGCTGATAGAAAGCCAACAGTAACTCAAAAACCCAACATTACTACCTCGGTCTGCTGAAAAACACCTATTAACACATCCACACATCAAACCTTGAACAAGCTCACCAAAATTCTTCCTAGTACAAGCAAGGTATACCTAATACTGTATGAGTGTATACTGTATCTCCTATGCATGGATAAAATCAACCTATCTTGAAGAGTCCATAAACTTGATGGAAAGTGCTTACGTTCAGATGCTGTCAATGCCTTAATACTGTATGTTTTGAGTGTCTACGGAAATGTTCTAAAATTGCATTCATGATACAACCAAATCAATTATTACTTGTTCATGCATGCTGGCCATTTATGAATTTATGTGGCCTCTCTGAATGTCTCTACAAGAATTGTTTATTTACTAGTTGTCTGAATACTGAATGATTTGTAGTCCTGGCAGCATGATCAAACTCACTTGAGCTTGAGAAAGCCACTAATACCCTGATACTACTGAGTTGTAAAATCCAAGTCTTTGTTTTTTTTGCCGAAGTCTTGGTAGCTGTAATTTTGATTGGTGAAGAGAGGGCCCTCAAGGTTTAGAGGTCTCTTTTACTGACTCAAGGTAATTGTTTCAATTAAAACTGTAATTACTGGATAGGCTCAACAGTCAGAGTTGAAGAGACGACATGCACAGGGGACTAACCATAGAGTAAATTAGAGAAGCCACTTCTGCCTTAGTCAAGTGGTGTCTGTCCGTATTTCATTTGCTCTCTTCAGCTGCTCAGAACATGAAACAATGTCTGTTTGAATTGAGTACTGTAGTACAAAGTGATGTTTTAAGTAATATGAGCATTGGAAAATCCAACTATAGGTGAAGAATAATAGTAATTTTCCACATTTAACATTTCAGTTTCCTTCAGGTTGGAGACCTTAAGCCCAGCATGCATTGCAAACCTCTTAGCATCTGCTCTCCTCATTTTTCTTATGACTTATGGCTGTCATACATAAAAGAGATGAATTGGGCTTCTCTTTCCCCACTTCTCGTTCCGGCAGTTCCGACACCAAGAGCACGACAGCAATTAGGTTTTCCGCTTCCTTAGCAAAACCTTCTATTCAAATCCTGTTGCATCAGGCCAGGAACACCGGCTGAGAGAATCTCTAATTAAAGAGTGGACCGGGTGCAGATGAGCTCTTCTGCTCCCTGCTATCCTCAGTGCCAGACACAGCTAAAATCAATGGGGCCAAGGAACCGTCAGGAACAGGCCTGCAATGATCAAAAGCTACAGAGAAGAGAAGAGAGACAGATGAAAGAGAGGAGAAAAGCCAAAGCACTTTTGGATGTCACTGAGAAATTATCTAACTGAAAAACATGCGATGGTGTTCAGTCACGCATGGCTTTTTTATTTTTTTTTACTTTTAATTTCCCATTTCAGAGCTCTAGCCAAGAACCTACTGTGCGATAGCATTGCAATGCATCACAGGTGTCTGACTGATGCAATGGTTTCTTTCTAAAAAAGTAGGCAACTGCTGACTGGTAATGCTAGCATTACTGTTCATATCGTTGGAGCCAAGATTTGTTTAAGTTTATTTTTTTATGTGTCTTATTCTCACCAAATCTGCATTTAGAATTTTTTTAACATAAAAACAATTATAACATTTGAAAATAACAGTTATACATATACAAATTTAAAGGCTTAATTAGGTTAACTAAGCAAATTAGGTTAATTAGACAAGTCAACGGACAATAGTGATTTGTTTTATAGCCCAAAAAAATAAATAGAAATCTTAAGGGGTTAATAATTCATTTATTCATTCATTTTCTTTCGGCTTAGTCCCTTTATTAATCTGGGGTCACCACAGCGGAATGAACCGCCAACTTATCCAGCATATGTTTTACGCCGCGGATGCCCTTCCAGCTGCAACCCATCACTGGGAAACATCCATACACACCCATTCACACTCATACACTACGGACAATTTAACTTACCCAATTCACCTATTCTGCATGTCTTTGGAATTGTGGGGGAAACCGGAGCACCCGGAGGAAACGCACGCAAACACGGGGAGAACATGCAAACTCCACACAGAAAAGCCAACTGACCCAGCCGGTGCTCGAACCAGCGACCTTCTTGCTGTGAGGTGATTGTGCTACCCACTCTGCCACCGCGCTGCCTGGGTTAATAATATTGATATTATAAGAAAATTTCCCTTGCTCTGTTAAACAGCACTTGGGGAAAACAATTGAAAAAGAAATACATTTTAACAGCAGGACTGTGCTTTATATATACTAACTCCAGTTTGCTGGCTCACAAGTAAATTCAATTAAATTATTCTTTATTTCTACAGCGCTTTTACAATGTAGATTGTGTCAAAGCAGCTTAACAGAAATTCTAGTAAATTAATAATCTAGTAAAATGCTTACTGGTATTGCCTATTTAAAGTTTGAAAGCACAGTTTTGTGCTACTGATGCAAAGAACCTTATTGTTTTAGGAGCCATCTTTATCATTTGAAACTTGCATTTTGCCCTCTTCTTATTTACCTAATGGATGAGCAAAGCCTAACATACAGTGATGTAGAAGTAGGTGCTCATCTTTTCCTCTGCACAGAAAAAAAATATTCATTGGATTTACTAAACTTTTTAAAGGTAAGTGATTGCAAAAAATGTATATGGGCTGAGTTTAACAAACAAATTTAGTTGAACATCACACAATTGTATTTGTTTAAATTCAGCTAAAATAAATGGTTTGCAATCACTTACCTTAAAAAAAATTGTAAATCCAATTAATATTTTTTTTTCTCTGTGTGGATGCAAAGTTTAGCCAGACTATTATGTAATAAATAAACACTACCCAACCTGTCATTTATGGCAGACTGACTTCAATATAAGCTGACTTTAGATTAATAAGAAACTTTTATGTTTTTTTGTTTGTTTTGTTTTTTAACAGTACAATGACCAAAAGACAGGGCATTTAGATTTCTCAGTCCATGAGTCCTTTAATTGAAACACCAACCTTGCACACCAACCTTGCAGAGTTTCTTCTTGGCAAGCTAAACTTACAGAGTTCTTCACTGTCAACCCTGAGATAATACTGTAAGGATAATAATCTTAAGAAAGGGCACTGGAAACATAAGGGGTGTCTGAAAAAGTTGTCTGATAATAAACTTCACCTTCACTGTTTTTTTTCTTTCTCTCTTTAATTTTATTAAAAACCAATTGTAAATAATTGTTTTCATTTTTCTCTTTATAATTAGTAAAGTCATCTCAGGCATTGAAATAAAAACAAGCAACACCACCACCATCTGTCACTGGAGCTGTACTTGTATGAAGGACCCTGCTTTGGCGACTGGTAGACTGCCAACTCCAGCTTACCCAGAGGAGACTACAGCAGGGCCTTGAGGATTTAGACAGGACTCCGTTTGAGCTCTTGCCAAATCCAATCTCATCATTTCCTGGTTCTTTCTATAGAAGAGCTCCATATAAGCTGTGTTTGCAACCGAGAGAGAAGACTGTCCTAATTCAAACACTGAGGTTATGTTGCGGTGTGTGGACATTAACCTCGCTAAGTGGATTCAGGGCAGTTTTTATTACAAACCATGCTCAGAAATCTCCTTCTGTTGAGCAGAGAGGAACCTGTAGGGGACAATTTTACATAAGCTTTTCAAGGGAAAGAGGTACTGTGAAATAACAGCATTGATTTATATATATATTTATTAAAAATAAATAAATAAATTGTCAAGAAGCTTATTTTCACACCCCAAAAGAATTAAAATGATTAAAGATGTAAATAAAGATATATTCTTTAAGGCATAAAGGAGTACTGCTGGCAAGACAAAGGGAAGACATAACATAAATTGTGGGATGGCTGGAAAGATGGACAGGTGGTGAGATTTATGGAGAATTTTATTTGTAACCATGGAAACTCCAGGGAAAAGTCAGTGCTGTCCTTGGTCAGGGATGACTCACAAACTTTCAGGATTGTTTATCAGAGGATCAGAACAAAAAAAAATGAAAGAAGTTAAATAAATCTGGACCAACTTCTGATAACATATATGTAAAAAAAATAAAAAATAAAAAATACTCAAAATCCTATCTTCATATATGTACATTTCAAGAGTTCACACTTAGATATTGGTCAATGAGCATGTAACGGGGTACGAGATCAGGTAGTTCTTGAGAGCTCCCCCTGTTAAAGAAGGAAAGGGGGAAGACGGGGTGGATGGGGGGATTCTTCGGAAAACGAAGATAAGGGAGTAATTTTAGACGGGCTATTTATAGTGAGTTTGGATTAATCTGATTGGCTTACTAATGATTACGGATAGGAGACCATCATATCACGTGCTCCTCTTTAAATTAGTTTGTGAAACTTTACATATAGTTGAACAGTATATGCACATATTTCTTTCTAATACTAAATGCAAGTATTATTTTAATTTAGTTATTAGCTTTACATTAATGACAAAATTAGGCAGAATCTTATTGTTACATAATCCTACTATGAGAGGGAAACATGACAATGTATTTGGAGCTTTTTTTTTTTGAGGTACTAAATAACCAACCACAATGTAAAATGAAAGCTAAAGAAAGAGCTATTCAATTTTTTTTGTAAAGAACAGGATTGATGGAACATTGATTAATATACTCAGTCAAGGAATAGTCTGTGTTCAACACAAATTAAGGTCAGTCAGTGGCACATTGATGTCATGATGACATCAAATCAATTTATTTTGTTTTTTTTGATGTCAATTGCTACCTTGATGTCAAAGTGGCATCTGAAATTGGCATCACAACACATTTTGACATCAAGGTAGTTTACATGCATTGGGATACAAAATCCAATGTAAATTTGGAATTAAAGCTTTCAGATTCATAAAAATGTTCTTATATTATAATACTTGTCATTACTTTAAATTATATTAAAATACCTGTCAATTTCTTGTCAATACTTGTCATTATTTTGGTGGTCAAAATGGCATCAATGTGTGGATGTGAAATATATTTTCATATAAAATCTATTTTCATTTTTGACATGTTTTTGACATCATGGTAGATGTCAAGTTTATGTCATTTTGAGGGTAGATGGGTTGATGGTTGACCACTGGGTTGATATAAATTGCTAAATAAATGTGTTACAGTCAATTAAAAGATATGGCCAACCATATGCTGTCCACCACAGATGCAGTCTCTGATACATCTGTGCAGCTCACACAGAGACGACTGGCAAAGTAGCAAAGTGAATGGCATGTAGCCTGAGGATTGTTCAGTGTGTGGACATCAGCAGACCCTCAGAGCCACTGACACATCCCTGATTAAGCTAGACAGCATTACTACCAAGGGGATCTTCTCTAGCATACTAGGCTCTTTTTAATTAAAACTAACATGACATTTTACCACAGAACTGGTCAATACTCTCTAAACCATGTGCAAATCCAATACGGTTGGTAAAACATTTCTTTGAGATAATAATCACCTAATTACCTGGGCTGTAAACAAGTCTGTCTCGTTTAAAAAGTCACACCTTCTCCTCAGTGGGGATTTTAGATATCTTACAGCAATTAATAACCTCTCTTGGGGATTGCTTTCAGCTCTTTTGATAAATCCTCTTTAGAAAGAATGTAGGAAGCGAATAAATTGCTGGAGGGTCTGTACTATCAGGCTATGGAAACTGTGAGGAAGTACAACTTCAAACTTCTGCTTGCATAAAGTATGGTGGGAAAATAATTACACAAGGATTTCCTTTTTTTATATAAAATAGTTTGAAGGGAGTTTTAGTTTACCCCAACACTCCAAAACTCAGAAATAACCTTGAACATACATATAAATGTGGATGTTTAAAGCTGGACTGTATTGCTACAGACACTTAAAGGGGTAAGCCACCCCAGATCGTTTGAAAATACTCCACAATACTTCATCTTTACGCTGCTCTGTTTAAACAAAAAGTTTGTAAAATTAAGTTTTGGTATAACAATGCTGTAGTGTCAAAATGAGAGGGTCAATCAAATCAATGAAGATGAGGCATGAATGTTTTAGCTTTTAATGGTAAAATAGTGTGATATTAGATTCAAGTACCATAACATTTTTTGCAACTTAAAAAAAGAAATGTAAAATTACCAGCAGTAAAATCCTGTGATTCAAATAACAATTGATCTTCGTTTAATATGTATCATATGTATTCATATGCAATCATTTACATAATTTATAACTGAAATGTAGTGCCATTTTACCTTTTAGCCTTTGTATTATACAAACATTCACTCCTATTGTTGCATTGCCTCAGAGCTCAATGAAGTATTTGCTCAGTGTAAAAGTTTTTTGAACAATTTGATGGAGTAAATGGCAGGCTCAAAGTGTTCTTGTCTCATTCCTGAATGAACCATTGTTTTTATTAAAACTCTGAACTTGCTCATGAAGGCAAAGACAAGGCAAGTATATTTATATAGTACATTTCATAGACAATGGCAATTTAGTGCTTTATACAAGTAAGAAGATTAAAAAAAGCAGAAAAATCTAATTTTTAAAAATCAATTATTAAAATGATTAAAAACTGATTAAAACGTGTTAAAACTTTGAAAGAAAGAAAGAGCAATCTGTCAGACGTAGTGCATTTTACCCGTGCTTTGAGTGAGCTTTTTGGACTGGGTGATATATTAGTGTTATAATGTTAGATTGTGTTTATGTTCAGTGAGCATATCTGAAATTTATTGAGGTCCTAGACCATTTAGTGAATTAAAAGCAAGTAATAACATTTTCAAATGTATTCTGTATGTAAATAGAAGCCAGTGTAAAGATGTGTGATGTGCTGTAATTTTTTTTTGTTCTTGTCAGAATCCTGCCAGTCAATCAGGAACAAACACAGTTCCTGAAAGATTAAACCCTCCTTTTAAATTGCTTAATTGGTCCAGAGTGTAATTTTAAGGATTGGTTGTGTTTATAAGATGCAAAGCAATGTGTGCTCATGCTTCTCTTGTAGAAAATCACATTATTTTTTCATATATCTTACTTTGATTATATACAGCTACTCTGCTAACATGAAAACGACTGTCATATTTCCTAGTTCCTCTGAAAGGCCCACCCTCAAGAGATTGGTCAGCTAACATAATGTGCTGTGATTCGCAGATCAGCTCCACATTACCAGTAAAGTGTCAGCCTCCACAAGCATGCGCTTAGCCTCAGCTGTGTAAATACTGTCAGTCAGAGTAGCTGTTGGCAGTATCTGTTTGAGCCTTAATCAGACAGAAAACTAAAAGGATGAGCCTCATGCCTGCCCTCTAAAAAAAAATCTGACATCTGTCTGTTGAAATGAAAATAGGGTGTGGCTCCTTTAAAATAATCGCCATGTTATGTGTGTGTGTGTGTGTGTGTGTGTGTGTGTGTGTGTGTGT
>CAIGQW010054868.1:3084538-3094704 GCA_903798125.1 Danio choprae
TATATATATATATATATATATATATATAAATGAATTAACAAATATACTGTATGTATGATTGTATGTATATATGTATGTACATTTGTGTTTCTGCCCTAGTTCTCTTTTGTTTTTACACTGACATAGGGACATTTTCCATCCTCCATCCTTAATAAACCTAACCCCCACCAAATCTAGTTTACACTATTAGCATGCAATATGTTTTGGATGGCACCATAGGTTCAACTTGTTTAAATTTCCATAGATTAGTATTATGAACAAAGAAATAATATATGGATTGTTCATACAAAAAATAGAATAAAAAAATTAATTAAAAAAGGAGCCTGTGTAAATTTATAATAATAATTTTATGTTTACAATAGAACATGTTTCACACAATTCTGAATAGTTCTGAATAGACATTTTAGTGCAAAGGGGAAAAAGACGTTTACTAGAGATTCTGAAAATGTAATTTGCTTCAATCAATATTTTTTTATACATATATATTTAATTTTATATAAAATGCCTATATCTTGGATTGTTTTTTCTTCATTTTCTGGGGTTGGATAAACTATTCCTTTGAATATCCCTGGTAAAACATTATTTAAAAAAATGTACTATCACAAAATGTGTATAAATAAACATTAAACAACACAATGCATAATTTTATTTCTTGATTATGTTGTTAACCACAATTTTTTAAAATATAATGAATTAATAATTTTTAACATTTATAATAGCTACGCACATGACTTTGAGACCTTTCGTTGATTTTCTTTTCTTTCAAAAAGCTTTTTCACTTTGAATTACCTCACAAAAGAGAATAAAAGATGGTTGAAAATTACATTTTGGTTTTATAATTTGATAGTCCTTATAAATCAAGCAAAGCCTGGCTCTCTCTCAAACACACACACACACACACACACACACACAGACAATATACTGCCAGTTGTTAATCAAACATGCAGATGTGATTTTTGCTATTCTGTTCAATGCAAAACATCACCGTAATTTTTGTTCATTAAATTATCCCTTCCATGAGCGTAAACGAATGAGACATAAATATCAGAAGTGAAAAAGAATGTTGCAGTGCCAGTATCTGCAGCCTGTACTCTGCACCACCAAACATTACACCAGCAAAAGAAAAATGTGACATAGCTAACACAATTTAGAGACATTACAGCATTATCCTTTACGATACTGAGTAATATATCAAATCCAGACCTGGGCACAGATGGACTAGCGAGCTTAAGGGGGGCAAGCAGCTGGTGCACCTGACAGGTGGCTGGAGTGGATCCAGACAGGCAAAGCTTCGGGTGGCCTGTGGACTCTACAGACTCCTGCAGGTGGGGTGCTGGGTCACTTCGTCTGCCCCTGTTCTGATTGTCTGGTGGTCTGCCAGGCTACTGTCAGCCCTCCAGGACCAAACGGCACCTTCAGGTCACAGCTGGCTGTGGCGGTCACACCTGTCTGCATTCTGTCACCCCTCTGTTCCCTCGGAGGGATTTGGGACAAATCAGGAGGCCACAGGCATAACAATTGGACCCTCGAGGTTTAGACACTGACTTTATAGAATTCTTTTTAAAAGAACATTACTTTGCCAAGTAACACTCTACTCAAAGAATCACTCACTTGCTATCCTTCAGCTTAGTCCATGATTTATCAGAGGTCGCAACAGCGGAATGAACCACCAATTACTCCACCAATTAATTAATAATGTTTTATGTTGCAGGTGGCCTTCCAGCCAACACCCATACAGTACACTTTGTCATTCACACACTCTCTCTCTCTCTCTCTTTCTCTATATATATATATCCATTACAATCAATACATTTAGACTTAATCCACCCATGTCTATTCTTTATTGCATCTTTATTTGTCTATCCAGCTATCTATCAATCTCGATCTACATCTATCTTTTCATACTGTGTATCTGCAACATCAGTTTGTCGACTCCAGAATCAGCCTACTAGAGTACAATTCTATTTTATTAGTTCATTTATGAAACAAAAATAACACACTGTAAATATTTGTTACCGTTATGGTTTCTCTTTTCATCGTCTGTAGATCTTGCTACATGTCACATCACACTGAGCACCTTTCACAGATTTAAACCTACAAACAGGGATATTAATTACCTCAATTTGTCACTGTCACAGCTGCCCTGGTTTCGATTTCATCAGAATGCGAATAGGATAAGAGATAAATAAAGTCGATTTCATGTGGCACACAGCAAAGCGCATTTGTAATTTCTGAATTTAGAGATGCAATTTAATAATGCCAGACCTCCTCTCTCCTCTGCTTACAATTTACCACTGATTACAGCCTGACGCTGGCGCAATTTGAATATTTACTGCATGCCAACCAATCCACCCCACCTCATTTACATTTTGATTTACATGCCAATAGATGCAGAGTGTGGGATAAATATGGACCGTAATCAACTTCATTTATCCAGAGCTGAAATAAGCAAAGACCTTTGGGTACCCCAACTAATGGCGAACACTGAGCTATTAGAGGTCAACAATACTAATCCCAAAGGAGCAAATTGGACACAGCGCATGACTTGGGTGATTGGCTGTTTTAGCAACAGCCTTGGGTTGCTTGACTTCACTCGTCTTGATAGTAATCTGCCTCTGCGATTCCATCATGTTTGTTTGTGCATGTGCAGCTACATTGGGAAAGCACAGTGCCATTAGACGAATCATTGAGCACGTTTCTGTGAGTCATTGTTGTCGAGGGAGACCATCTCTTGGGAATTCAATTGAGGGGTCAATTAACAGTATGTAAATAAAAGTTTGTTATGATGGCTGGCCATAAAATGTAATATGAAGGAGTTTATAGCCCCCTTTAAAACTGAAGTGAGGCATATTGTAAAGAATCTAAATTATTCAGCAAATTTTCAAAGAGCATGTTTTCATGTGGATTATTGGGACATTCAAGTTTATTTAAAAGTAGTTGAAAAGCTTAATCTAGTTCTCTGCCTATGTGCAGATTGCGAGCACAGATGACACAAAACTGATGATCACTAGTTTCAGTATCAAGCCAGAATATTTGGCAACCCAATTGTCACAAGTCTTGCGTTCACCTGCTAAATAACTCATTAATGGGACAACACAGAACTACATCCACGCTAGTCTCAACAGACCACTTTGCCCTTTATAAAAAATACAACAGCCAAGAGCACAAGCTCACTTGATCCAGATTCATAAAGAAGCAGAGCACTTGCCAGTGTAATACACCTTTCACAGGGCAGCATTTCAAATCAAGATAAAGAAGCGTAAAGCGTAAAGCTAGCTGCTCCTAGAGGCTTAAGACAATTCTAACTTTCTAAAATTGTTTTACAAATCACAAAACCACAGCAGTTCTTTTTTCTGCTTTTTTTCTCATTTCTCATATGCATGTCTTTTTGTATGCTTTGTTTGCAACTTTGCCTCTTCATTTATTCATGGAGCCCAATCTAGCTCAGCTGAAGTGGGCTCTGAACACCCTGATGTAAATTACAGTAAGTCAATATCATGATGATGCTTCAGCCTCTCAGTCTCTACTGCACAGGCTTGGACGGATGCCATACTTGTTACCTGCAGTTTTGTGTTTAAGGTTGTAAATTAGACCCTCTATCTAACTCATGCAATTTGCATCCTCTGACAACCCTTTTTAAATAAACCATTAGTTACTGTGAATGCTGTACTGTCCTGTTTATCTTGTCATTTCCGTTAACTACTGTACATGGGAGAACAGGCCATTGGAGCAAGTTGCTACAAAAGGTCAAGCTGTGTTTAAAGAACTGTATTCTTTCCTGAGCAACTATGGTAAAAATGTTAAATAGCTTTAAATAGTTAAATAGTAGGCAAGCTATTTAGCTTTGTGTCAAATCACAAATGTTCTTTTAAGGACATAAATCTACCAGGGAAAAAAAACACTGCAGAATATTCCCTGTGACCTCTGTATTGTGAAACACTTAATTTTGATGGTCCAACATTCAGTAACACTTTACAAGAAGTTTGTATTAGTGAATGTTAGTTAAATGTATTTGCTAACATGAACATACAAGGAATAATACTTTATTACAATATTATTAATCTTTGTTAATGTTAGTTAATGGATAAAAGCTGCTCACTGCTAACTCACAGTGCACTCAATGTTGAAAAATGTTTGATAGATGCTGTACAATAATTGCTTATTATCAGTTTATTTTTGTAAAAAATAAAAATAACTAATAAAACATTGTAAAGTGTGTGATCAAACATTCTGTTAAGTATCCAATTAGTGACTATGTGTCAAATAGCAGTCATTAGCGTATTGTACAATATTTACAGTACTTGCTGTAATAAAATTCCACCAACATTATTTTTACTACAAGTAAATTTATAAGAAAATTCCAATTTATACATCATAATACATAACACTTTTCCATCTTATACATTATTAACTAACAGTCTACCAAAACTCTACTAATGTTCTTAATGACTGTTAATTGTCATATAATTGCAAAGTTACTTGTAAGTAACAGAATGAGGACCATCAAAATTAAGTAACATTTTTACAAAATTCTAAAAACAAAAGTGAGCTTAAACATGCACATCAGAATTAAGTTAAACATACACATCAGAATGATTCTGAAAAATTACCCCACTCATATACAGTGCCTCCAGTTCCCCAGCGGGAGGGGAACTTCAATGCTATGTGGAAAACTTCCACTATGGGGATTTTGTCAGAAGCCAATCATCTGAAAAGATTTAAAAAAAAATTTAACTTATTACTCTTACTCGCAAAGTTAAGATTAACCTCTTATCTTCCGCTCTTCCTCGCGCCTCCCAGGGTGAGCTCTACCATTCTGTTTTGCCCCACCAGTGATGCGTCAGTGATTATACAGCTCATTCAGACAATTTGGATGGCTCATTCGCCTCCTGGCGAAGGACGCAATCGAGCCGGTCCCTCCAGCCGAGATGAGGTATGGGCTTTTTAGTTTGTACTTTATCGTACCCTTAAAAAAGTAGTGAGTTATCCCCCGCACATCCCCCGGTGCGTTTGTCCTCAGGATTGGTCTGCAGCGATAGACCTGAAGAACACGTATGTTCATGTCTCCATTTTCCCACGCCACCGGCAGTTTTTTGCTGTTTGTGTGCAAGGGTCGAGCATGGTAGTACAAAGTCCTCCCTTCTGGGCTCTCCCTGTCTCCGCGGGTTTTTCCCAAGCACGCGGAGGATGCCCTAACGCCCCTTTGGCTCGCGGGCATCTGCATAGTTAATTATCTCAATGACTGGCGTTTTTAGCTCACGCGGGATCAATTGGTTATGCACAAGGACTGGGTGCTCCGGCACCTCTTTTCTTGGGTTGGAGCTAGACTCGATTACCATGACAGCGTGCCTTCCCCGAGAGCACGCCGAGCTGATGCTGACCTGTCTGAGAGAGTCGACAGGAAAACTGTGGTCCCACTAATATTATTCGGAGGCTCCTGGGCATATGGCATCCGCAGCCACTGTCACGCCGCTCGGGTTGCTCCATATGAGACTGCTTCAGCACTGGCTTCATGATCAGGTCCCTAGACGCACATGGCACACGGGCACGCACCTGGTGACTGTCACTCTGCTGTGTTGCCGCGCCCTCAGCCTCTGGAGGGACCCTGGATTTCTACAGGCCGGTTTGCCTTTAGAACAAGTTGTGGGCATGCAGCTGCGGGTCTGTGGAAGAAACCCAGTTGTATTGGCATGTTAATTGCCTGGGGCTGTTGGCAGTGTATCTCGTACTGCGCCGTTTTTACCGGTGCTAAAGGGGAAACACTTGCTGGTCAGGAGTAACTGACATAAATCAACTGCATGGGGGGTATCCGCTCTCGCTGCATGTCTCAGCTCGCTCCTTGTCTGCTCCTCTGGAGTCATACACGGCGGATATTGCTGCGTGCCATTCTTCCCCGGAGAGCTCAACCTGGCAGCCGATGCGCTCTTATATCAGTTCATGCCCAGGAGAATGGAGGCTCCACCCTCAGCTTCCAGCTGTTATGGGTGCGTTCTGGCATGCTGGCTAACACAGCTGGCCCCGGGGCATGCGTAATACGCATTTTTTTCCAGTGAGCCTACTCGCACAGATACTGTGTAAAGTCAGGGAGGGCGAGGAGCAGGTCTGTTTATTGCGCCTCTTTGGCTCAACCGGACCTGTATTTCAGCTCTCTCCACATGACGGCCCCTCCCTGGCATATCCCTTTGAAAAAGCACCGTCTTCTTTGGGACAGGCACCATCTGGCACCAGCGCCCAGATCTCTGGAACCTCCATGTGGTCCATAGATGGAGCGTGGAGGACTTAGGTGACCTACCAGTTTGGTGTTTAACACCGCCACTCAGGTTAGAGCACCCTCTACGAGGCATGCCTATGTCCTGAAGTGGAGTCTATTCGCTGTGTGGTGTACTTCTCTCCAAGAAGGACCCCGGACATGCCAGATCAGTGTGATGGTATCCTCCTTCAGCTGGCTGGAGCTAAGGCTGTCCCCTCTGCACTGAGGTGTTGGCTTTACGATCATCCCCGCTCTAAGGATGCGGGGATGGCGGGGCACTAGGAGAGCATCGCCTCATCACCAGTTCCAATCACCTGTCCCCCTCTCATACCCACTTGGAGATTTCTCTTAGGAGAGATCTGCTCGATCCACTTGACTCAGTATCTTTAAGATTTCTGTCCAGGTAGACAGCTCTGCTGGTCGCGTTGGCATCAGTCAAGAGGGTCGGGTATCTGGAGGCATTTTCGGTCAGTGAAGTGTGCCAGTAATTTGGGCCGGCCCACTCTCACGTTTTCCTGAGACCCCGGCCCACCTAGGTGCCCAAGGTTCCTATAGTGCTTCTTTTAGACTATGTAGTGAACCTGCAAGCGCTGCCCACGGAGGAGGCAGACTCAGCCCCTTTTCTTGCTGTGTCTCGCTATGTGACCGCATTAGAGCTTATGACTCTAAGCAGCTCCTTTTCTGTTATGATCGGCAGATGGAAAGTACCGTATCCATTCTGAGGCTGGCCCACTGGATAGTGGATGCCATCTCCCTTGCTTTTCAGTGCCAGGGTGAGCCGCGCCCCCCGGGAGTGAGAGCGCCTTCTCTTGGACGCAAGCACGCAGCGCCTCTCTAACAGACATCTGTAGAGCTGTGGGCTGGGCGACATCTAATACATTCATAAGAGTCTATAATCTTTGAGTGGAGATGATTTTCCTCACGTGTGCTGGATAAAGCCAGTGAATGAGGAAATTCGGTACTGTGTTGAAACACGCTTGCTGTGCCTTTCTCTCTAACACAGAGATATGTGTGCTTTTTTCACTCAGTTCAGTTGAGTTCCCCATCTGGTGAACCCTACAAAGTTCGTTCGAGGCCCCCAGCATCTGACTCAGCGGAGAAGTCAGGTGCCTGGCCCATTACGTTGTTGGCATGCCCACTTGGTCAGCCCGCGTTCTGGGTATAGGTGCCTGCTATGCGCAATCCCCACTGGCGATCCCATATGCTTCACTCAGCCATGGCATAGTCCCTCCTCTTAGGCGGACCCGTGTCTTCCCTCCCTGCTAACCATCCCTCATATGCGTACTCCCCCTTCTCAGGGTTAGTTCATATGTTTTCTTGCCACCAGGTCTCCCCATTGGGCAGCAGGTGGCTTCCGCATAGTCCTCCCTTTCGGGACTGCACGCTTTCCCGTATTTTAAAAATGCGAAAACTTAACTAGCTGTATTTTTTACGACTCCCCAAAAAATATAATAGGTAAGTTAGGGCCAGGGGGCACGTTGGAGGGCTGAGTCTCTGGTGACGATGGTGTGCTCACGCCGGAGTCTGGCAAACCTCTCACTAGTGACGTGGTAAGGTTCAATCGCTGTGGCATTTTTCCATACATTTCCCCATAGTGGAAGTTTTCCACATAGCATTGAAGGTCCCCTCCCGCTGGGGAACGAAATGGTTACTACGTAACCCTCGTTTCCCGAGCGGGGAACGGAAATGCTATGTTCCTTCGCCACAGCGGTTGTGTAGTTCAGCTCTTCAGCTAGAAAAGGTGTCTTTGCGATGCACGATGGGTATCTTTATACAACAGATGATAGTAATTGCTGCCAGCTGTGCACGCTGACGCCGCCAACTCATTGGCATTTCATTGGCCTGTTTTATTACTCTTTCAGATGATTGGCTTCTGAGGAAATCCCTAGTGGAAGTTTTCCACATAACATTTCCGCCCCCCCCTTTAATATGTTTAAAGAGGTCATGAATTAGAAATTAAATTTGCCCTGAACTTTTGACTTGAGCGGTCATTGAACTACAAAAGCATGCTACGACTTTTAGAATTTTAGCAAGTACAAAAACAGAGATGTGTATCAGTGAAAGACAGCCTGGCCAAACAGAGATCAATCACTATTTCATCATCATTTATTTTATTTGCCTACAAAAAATGAATCAACCAAGTAAACAGATAGTCAGGATAGTCACAATTTCCTTAAATAATGTGTTAGTTTCAACTTGGGCTCTTTGGAAAACTTGACCTATACATTTAATTCACTGATATTTGAGCTGAAATGATCATCAGAGGCAGACAAATATTAAGCATATTTATTCCTTTTCATGCAAATTATGATTATAGTGCATTTTATCAATTAATGGACAATGCTATCACTTCAAAGTACTTTTTCCACCGTCCATGCTTTGTAAAGTTATGCTTTAATGTATTACACATTTTTATTTTTACTTATATGCACAGTATGGCTTTACAACAAACAAAACTTGCTCAGCAGCACACATAGTAGCCTACAGCACTGCTTGTGTGTTGTGGAACACTAATGTATGCATTTGATTATATAGTTTGACAAAAGACCTCAAAAACATAATGTGTGCATGAATCAAATGTGCTTTATTTCACATTTGCTTTAATGAAAATTAAAAAGGGTTAGGTGAAGGGGTTCTTTCATTTTAAACATGTTAATTACATATAATGCATTGGAAATTACAAAACTGTTGTGCTATACACAACCAAAGTGATAATGCATTGTAACAGTCACTGTTTTGGAGAAAACTCTACATGCTATTTATCACTGGACATTTCATTTTAAAAATGTGCTGGGAAACAAGTAATGAACACAATCATTCTGCAACCTTTTTTTTTTAAACATTGATTTTTAATAAGTCTGCACCCCCAATGCAGAAGAAATGTTAGCACTTATGGCAGCAATTGTTCATCATGTCTGAGAAGTGCAATAAAATAAATTGGCAAGGAGCAATGCATTTCAGGTTTTAAAAAAATATAAGTAGAGTGTAATAATACAGTATATTGTTTTTACTGAACCTAGTTTAAATATATATATATATATTAAAATCTGAAAAAGAATGAGAAATCACACATCCTAACAGCATTGTCTGAATATTTTGTTGAGAGAGACAATGGTTCTTCGGGAAACAGGTTAGATAAATTGTCATTATACAGACAAAGCCATATGAAGCATGTTAATGGCTTGGACCCCCAGGCTCTGACATAGTGTGCGAACAAACATTAATGATGACTGAGATTATGATCTCCAACACCTGGATCACTTCTTTCTGCTTTTGAACCTGATCTTTTGCAAACAGGATCATCAGGTGCACATCCACCTCATCATTTAACAAGCATTAGTTAGAATAAAAGATGACCTTATACTGCTTTCCATTATTATGATTAAAGAGAAACAATGTAGGCTCAGTTCAAATAAATGAATCAGAATCATCTTTTTCTTTCTTTTTTTTTGCCAGACCAATTTAGAAAAGACTTTAGTAATGTTTCTAGAGAAACGCTTAGAAAACTATTTACTCCGTGTAATGCTTCAATAGCACACATAGTTGGGATTCTGATAATCCTTGACATACGCTCATCAGAAGAAGAAAAAAAAAACACTAAGAAACAAAGTAAATATATTTAATCCGCTTGTAATGGTTGGATCACCATGTGAGGGCAATTGAGTTCATCGCCTACGTTCCCTTGTGCCCTGTTCCTAATCTGTGCTTTGTTTGTACACAGAGAGGGGATTGATTTATTTCAGCTGTGTCAGAAGCTATAAACCACACTCCAAAAATGTTCTCCAGCCATGTGTTGCTGGCCATGCATCCACATGAGTTTTTCGTTTAATTGTTTCTTGATGGAAACAGTTCAGTGTCAGTGCGAGATCAATGATCACTCAGTGTGTGTGTGTGTGTGTGTGTGTGTGTGTGTGTG
>CAIGQW010054868.1:3094804-3116216 GCA_903798125.1 Danio choprae
GAGAGAGAGAGAGAGAGAGAGAGAGAGAGAGAGAGAGAGAGAGAGACCAAGAGAGAAATTACTGTTGTTAACTGCTGATTGATGGGAAAAGGTTAATATGGTACTAATGCAGACTTTCCTCTACTGAAAGAGGATCTCAAATGGTTAATCTATTGACAACTAAGCATTTAGCAAAGATCTGCTTCCTAAATCAGACTAAAGATTTGCATCAAAGAATAAGGCAAAGGCCAAATGCGTTTTTTGGGGGGGGGTCTCATTCCTCCACATGATTAGCATATTTTTTACTCATGATTAGTTCTCCAACTGAGATCACAAAATCAGGTAGACTGGTTTTACAGATACCTTTCATGTTCTGAACTTTCTTATAACCTACAAATGTCAGAATAAAGTGTAAATCAATAGAACACAAAATTATTACTGATTCTCTGGAAGAATATGCATATGTCAAATATGTGTATAAGCTTCTTTTTTCTGATATTTAAAGTCTATTAAGGTATAAGAAAAGCTCTATAAGTAGCTTATGAAAAAAATTACATTCTTTTAATATTTATATTAGTATGTTTTCAAATTCAAAGAAAGAAAGAAAGAAATATTAGTTTTTTTATACTACTTTTAAATAAAAATATTATTTAGAACATTTTCATTGTCATAAAATGACATGTCAAAATAGCAAATGTCTATTTATTGTGATAAAAAAAAAATTGTATGATTCAAAACCCTGCGGTAATAATAATAAAAATATTAAATATATAATAATAATTAACATTTTTACTTTTGCATAAAATAACAGAAAGGTGCCGGATGTTTTCAGATGTTTTTATTATATTAAAAATAATAAAAACATCTGGAAACATATGCTACCTTTCTGTTATTTTATGCAAAAATAAAAATGTTAATTATTTATTTCAAATTGTGACGTCAAACCATCTTTTTTGTACATACAGTATGTGTGTATGATGATGAATAACAAAAAAAAAATTACAACATTGTTTTGTATGATGATCATGTTGATACTCAAGTGACAATAGATGGCAAGATATTACCATCAAAAAGCGTATCTGGTGAGGAGCTCTTTAAGTCAAGACATGGCCTGGAGGTTATGTGACATTGTGAATAACACTCAAACACAGGTCACCACTGTCTGTGGTAAGTGGGAACTTGATGCATTGAATCAGAATCTTCTGTCAGTGTTTTAACACATCCAGTTAACCCCTGCTGGTACAAGACATAACTACAAGAAAAAGAGAGTAAGAATTAAATTATTTCATTTTGGGAGGGGAAAATTATGTTAAAAATTACAAGATAATGATCTTTTTCAGTATACAGTGTCTCAATATAAATGTGGGAAAGTTTTCTGCCATATGTGTTTAGCCACTTATAAAGCACCATGGCAGATTAAATGCAAAGGTAGATCAGAAGCTCCTTATGTGGTTCCTTCCCTTCATTCATCACTCCATCAGCTAAGAACATTATAATAAGGAAATGGCCACACCAGATTCCTAATCTAAACCTGATTAAAATATATGAACAATCATTGGTAACAAAGGTATGACTTAGAAACTACTCAGGTTAGTGATCTGTTGAAGAGACTGAAGAAGATCTGATCAAGATCACATGTCTCGGGAGAGAGACTAATCATATATCTATATACAGTATATGTGACCTTGAAGTCTTATGTTGCATGGATACATTTTTGTGAATAGCCATAAAATGCATTGTATGAGTGAAAATGATCGATTTTTATTTTATGACAAAAATCATTACAATATTATGTAAAGGTCATGTTCCATGAAATTTCTGATTAATTTTAAGCATTGCTAAAAATAGAATTTGGACAACTTTAAAGGTGGTTTTCTTAGTACTTATTTTAATTATGTTTTTGAACCCCTTATATTTAAGATATTCATAGAGTTGCATCTCAGTCAAATATGAACATACCCCAACAAAACTGGAAAGCTTATTATATGCATCCGCATAAATCTTGATTAAAAAAAAAAAAAGACTTATGATTACGTTTTGTGATGCAGGGCCTGTCAACAAAAAACAACTGCAAGGTTGAACTCATTGCATCACTACATGGATCACCACAGACTCATCAACAGGAACTATTGTTACAAGAATAAGAATAAGATAACAAAACTAGAGGATATGTTTCCTTAAACTAGATTGCCATGTATTTCTTTATTACAACATATTAATAAATATTTACAGTCAATGGATTAAGAATAGCGGTCTTTTCTCTCCTCAATATGCTTGGGCATGCATATTTATGTTGAAATACAAACATAAAAGTCTATTTAAGTAATGATAACCACAGAACAAATTTGACTCATAATTCTCATAAAATTACAAAGGAGCCCAGGAATCAAAAGTTCAATCTACTCTGTTTTTTTTAAAGCTCTAGAATTTTTTCTGATCTCAAAGTCAGAAAAAAAGACATTTTCTTCTTAATACTAACAAATATTAACAAAGTCATTTGAAGTTCTTTTCTGATGAAACCTGAAGTTACCTATCTACCTGAAGTGAACCGATTTTTATCCTACTTCACTGCTATAAAAAGATGCAATCCAATTATTATTATTATTATTATTATTATTATTATTATTATTATTACTATTACTTTGCCATTGTTTTCCAAAAAATATAAGCTGTCTTTTTTCTGCAGTTTTTACTTCACTTAATGTTGTAACTGAGCAATTCTCCATTTTCTTCCTCCATACATAACCACACGCACGCACGCGCACACGCACGCGCACACGCACACGCACACGCACACGCACACACACACACACACACACTTGCCTTGATTCCTTGACTGAATCTGTCTTTTTTATCTTTTATCCCACCCAGTTTCCCTGCACTCTTTGCTCACTGTGAGGCCTCACCATTGCTGTTTGTCTGCCACAGTAGGACACTGTCTGCATTAGCGTAAATCCTGCTGGGAGGTTGAACCCACCAACACTGTCATGAATAACCAGCCTGACGTTTACCCCAGAAGTCTTAACTAAATTTAGCACAGCCAAGCAAAGAAGCATATTGCAGATAACAATGCTCAAGTGCCTGAGTTTCTCTGGGAGACCCTGTGGTGCCTTTTAATGACAAATTACAGTTGCCATGGGATCACAGAGCACTGCACAGTGTTACAGTTACTCAGTTTAGGTCACTTTAGAGGACTGAGAGGCACTTGGTGATGCCTGATAACATGATTGACTAGTATGTGATGGGCTATTCATGTTACTGGCATACTGTCAAATATTAAATATTCAGTTACTTTATAGTATCTTTTCTCACACATTTTCAGATCATGCTTGATAGAATTAAACATTAATCACCAGTTCTTTGATTTGATTGGTTATCTCAAATAGAGCAGCATAAGTATCAAATACTGTTGGTACAATTTCTAACTATTGATAATATATTAAGACCTGTGCATGTTTGTTTGTTTTTTGATTGATTGAGGAGGTGTTGCAAAGAAAAAAGACATGTACACGTGCACACACACACACACACACACACACACACACACACTATTAAATTAAATTAAAATGTACCGCATAACAGGCAATGTGGACCATGATTAACATTATTTCCTAGGGATGTACTGAAATTGAAAATAATATTTTACTTAATACATAATTTTGCAAATGTAACCAATAAATTTAACCATATTGTATTGAAAGTAAACAAAAATGTACAGAAAACGGGTCAAGGGGCATCAGATTATAAGTATTGACAGCACAATAGCGATACTGAAAGCAACATAAGTATAATACATAGAAATGTCCCATTCGACACATTATTTGAGCAGACTTTGCTTTTTCTGTAAGAATGTGTGGTTCATGCATAGATATTTATACAGTTACATGAGCAGACAATCCGCAGTGCAGAATATTGAGTATTCTTAAGTTTCACAGCAGCCCTCGCGCAAACTAGTCAATTAATGAGTTTCATACTGTATTGACGCTTCACTCGCTGTCACTACAGCTGTGAAACACTGCTGAGCAATGTGGTGCAGCACAGCCTTTTTGTGGGGCTCATATTTTCAGGAATATTTCTCTTTCAGACAAAAACCAAAAATAATTTCTGTACCTGAAAATTCGGTGCATCCCTCCTATTTACGGCAGTTACATAAATTATTTTAGAAGCTTGCTTGTACCATTTTAGAGGAAATGACTGTTAATCATCATTACAACGTTTGATAGATTTGCTTGACATTATTTACTAGACTTTAGAACCTTTCTCAATAATTAAAAGGTGTTATCATGTGACAATCAGAAGCAAAATCACAGACAGTCAGTTTTTAGAGGAAATGTTTGATAATGCCACAACCCATCGCATTACAACAGTCAGCCAACTAAAAACCTCCAAGCATGTATGAATGAAAATGAATGCGATTTAAATCTTAAATTTTATTGTCTTGCATCTTTAAAAAAAAAAAAGGGAAAAAGTGGGAGGAGAGAGGGGGAATATAATAAGTATTATCACATGCATTTACTCGCCACAAAAGTAGACTATACTGTATCACCGCTAACACTGTTCTTATGGTGTTCTTCCATCCATATCGATATAATAATAAATAACAAGTCTATACTATAAGTCTATACTTTCATTTTATTTACACATTAAAAATCCTTTTATCAAAAGTGACTTGTAGTGCATTCAAGGTGTATATATATATATATATATATATATATATATATATATATATATATATTTCTAACAAGATGAAAGGTCCCTGGGTAAGTGAAAATCATGATATTGGTGCTGCTGTGTTGTGCTCTACAGCTACTGGAAATGTGGGAGCATGTGGTGAGTTTATGCCCAGCAATGACCCCAGTTTTATTTTTAACACAGTAAAATTCCCAGCAATCCAAAAGTGCTGGAAGAAAAAATACTATGCATTTCTCTATACCAGGGCTTTTCAAACTGAGATCCAAGAGTGTCTAATAAATACGCAAAAACGTCTCTGTTCTTTATCTTTCATAACATTTCTGTATTTTAAATTAAAGGAAAATTCTGAAAAGTGTTACTTTTATTCTACTGGAAGTGTAACCTTTAACCACTATGGTTAAATCCTCAATATGACAAAGCATTCATATTATGGGTTAATTTGCTAGCACATACTCTATTTTGCCAAAGGTTTTGGGACACTCCTCCAAATAATTGAATTCAGGTGTTCCAAACACTTAAATGGCCACAAACACTAACAATCAAACACCTAAGCATACAGACTGCTCCTACAACAAGAATGGGTGGCACTCAGGAGTTCAATGAATTCAATTGTAATACTGTGATTGGTTTCCACCAGTGCAATGAGTCCATTCGTGAAGTTTCCTCAACTAAATATTCCACAGTCAACTGTTGTTATTATCATAAAGTGGAAGCAATTGGGAGCAACAGCAGCTCAGCCATGAAGTGGTAGGCTACATCACAGATTAGGGTCAGTGCATGCTGAGGCACACAGTAAGCAGAAGTCTATGGAGGTTTTGCCTGACCTGGTCACAATTATTTAATCACTCATTTAATTGTCATTATCAATATATTCACATTAAATTTTGTTTGTCAAAGTGTAATTGTAAAAAATTGAGAAAACTGATGTCTAATGCCTTTACTAGGTAAAATGAGTATCCTCATAAGGGAATCATCGTAATTGGAGAGTTAACAAGTATCAAAACAAGTAGCTTACGGCACTCTGTGATGAGAAAGATTCAGGGATTTAGGCTCAGATTTGTGTCTGAACATAGAGGTACTGGTTAAGTGCTATATTTGGAACAGAATTAAGGTGCTCATCTTCTCTGACAAGCCTAAGCTCGTGTTGATGGGAGAGATTATGCCCTGAAAAATGCGATTAGGGGTGAGATTATATCTGTACACTTATTGAAAGGTTTGAGGAGCTTATCTCTCTCCCGGTGGTTAAAATAGCACATCAAACAAGAGACAGTGCAACCTACGGAAGCTTTTTTACACCACAGAATAAACACTAAAATACTACATTTTGACTTTGGCAATAGCTAGTTCTGACAGTTATTTTTCTAACATCAGTTTCTTTTTCCCTTAGTTTACAGTTTAAGACATTTGTTCTCTGAACTGTGAGTCAACATTCTACAATTGTTTGCATCTCAATTTGAGAAATTATATCTCACAATTAAATTTTTTTTTTTTCTCAAAATATATTGTGAGAATATATTTGTTATACAGTCAAAAGTGTCAGGTCAAAAAAAAAATTACAAATAATTTTGGGCATTGCAATTTTACAAAAATTACAAATTTAAATAAACAAAATTGAGAGGAATAAAAATAAAAAGATAAAAAGTCACAATTACCCACATTAGGGTTTTTCCCACCTGGTGGATCAATATACTGTGATCTGACAAATATCATGTTGACAAACAGCATATGTGAAGAAAAGAAAAAAAAATCTTCTACTGCAACAATTTTTCGTACCCATGTTTTAATCCAAACTGCCCACAATATTTGAACAGGGAAAGAACATTGAAATAAGCAGAAGGAAAAAAAAAAACAGCTAAAGGTGGCTATTTAACAACCACATTAACATGCTGGTGAAATTAGCCTTGCAACAGAGTTCAGAGGGGTTCCGATGGAATCGGGGACAATTTGTTCCCACAAGATTGGGATTCAGAGTTCAGCCTTTCTTTTTGCTAAAGAAATCCAATTACATACTGCAACATCTTTACAAACCAATGGATTAATAAAGATGATTGTGATACAGTATGGACCAGACGTGAGGTTAACACTAAAGAGGAATAGAGGACAGCAACCATCGATGAGACTCCAACAACATGCAAAATGCAAGGGGCGACTAAAACAATAAATCAAATAGAACGAAACCTATGAGGTTTAAAATCTAGCCGAAGACGGCAGTGCACAGGAGCGCTGGTAAAGATAGGGGATTCTTGATTACATTATTATCACCCTCAGGCAATTTGTGAAAACTAACACATTTTGAAGGCACCCAGGCCCACAGCACGAGCGCTGCACGGAATAGAAAAACAGCCACACAAGAGCTGGTTTGTTCAGATGAAGGAGGTCAGCCCAGACAATGCCTCCGGCACACGACACCCTCTCAGATGGAAAAGAGCACAGGGAAAACACCTTTCCAAGGTGCTAAATTACTAGGGCTTTGGGTTGAGACCCTTATGGAAGTCGTTTTAAAGAGGAGTGAAACATGCAAATAGGGTTCAACCAAATGGAAAAGATATACACAACTGCTTCGACACACCATGATAGTACAATGGATTTCTGTGATAATATCTTCAGTTGTTTCAAAGTCTCTGCCCTCTTCACAGAAGTAAAGATTTAATATGTTGCCATGTGACTCACTGGGCTACAGTAAGGTGAGTTAAATATTTCAGGCTGCTCTCTGTGGTCCTAAAAGCGCACTGAGCATCAGTGGAGGTCAGAGTTCAGCTGCACAGACATTCTGTCTGTCATTATTCTCAGTTTCTTTGTTTTTGTTTTGTTTTAATGGAAGAATTCTTAAAATACACATCATGCTTTTCCAGGGCTCAATACACAGATAAATGCACTATTATTAACTGAATGACATAAAAACCATATTGACAGATGCTGAAATATAAATATATTTTAATATAAATATTGTGTGTTTTTCCCCATTGAGTTCCCCATTCACCTTGAGAATGTAAAGGCATTTTTGGCACTGACTTTCAGATTGTTCAAGATATTTATTAACTTACTATACTAAGATAGTAGTTAGGTTTAGAACATGGGTAGGATTAGGGATGTAGTATACGACCATATGTACATTATAAGTACAAACACCCAGCCAATATCTGAATAATACGCAGGTAATAAGCCACAAGTTAAAAGTGAGAATTGGTCTTTTAAGTAATGTGTTACCATTTTTATTAGTATTAAATTAAATGGAGTAAAGGACCAGAATTATTAAATGATTCCAAGAACCGCAAAAAAGATGTTTTAGACACACTCTTGTGTTAAATAGGTGGTAGTTGTCAGTAATGTACAACATTAGTGTATTTACACAAATCATTTGTTAAAGGAATGCTTCTCCTTGTCGTGCTACAATATGTTTTCTTTGTTTTTATCATCATTTGTTTGCAAGACTTTCCTGCTGTACATCCAAGGTTTGTTGTCACAGTGACACGGCTGAGGCAAGAGACAAGACTGTTGAGGGTTTGTTTGGTGTCAGCGTCTAACGAGAGAGCTTGTGCAATCCTATGTCAGACACATTTAATCACCTGAGACGCACGACGGGTCTCGCCATGTTTTCCAGGCAACAGAAAAACAGGCTTCAAACATGGAGGACAACATTAAGTGCATTGCGCAAAAGTGGCTGAGATTAAATGAAATACTTCCTATATATATCAACAAAAAGACATCCATATATTGTGAAATCTACTGAATATGGAATTGTCTGCAGTCTTATCAGTGAAGGAGAATAACAAAAGAGCAGCCAGTCTTATCTAGACGTATAGAGTTTCTACTGATGAGTGAAAAGGAAAAGCAAAGATTCTGACTGCAATGTGAAGAACTTCTTCTGCCACTGTTCAACAGGTTCATTCCATCTAGGCAAAAAGTATGAATGAGATCGCTGAAGATACTATGAAACAAACAGAAGAGACTGAATGTAAGTTGGCTGTGAGAATAAAACATTGCTTTAAAGTGGACCTATTATGCAAAAATCTATTTTATAAGGACTATAAACAAGTTGTGTGGCAACAGTGTGTGAATATAGCCAGCCTCTAATGCAAGTTTATGTAGAAGTTTTTTGTTTTATTAATATTACATGATGAGACAAACTAAAAGTGTTATAAAAATGCAAGTGTCTATTTTTATTTTCAATTTTTGCATTTCGAAATAAACTTCTAAATGTACAGTATTGAGTTGCATTCTCACAGCAAGAAGGTCGCTGGTTCGAGTGCCCATGCTGTGTGAGTTTCCCCAGGGTGCTCCGGTTTCCCCCACAGTCCATGCGCTATAAGTGAATTGGATGAACTAAATTGGCCGTAGTGTATGAGTGTATGGGTGTTTCCAGTAACGGGTTGCGACTGGAAGGGCATCCGCTGTCTAAAACTTGCCGGAATAGTTGGCGGTTCATTCTGCTGTGGCGACCCCTGATAAATAAGGGACTAATCAGAAGGAAAATGAATTCAGTTGAATAAAAACTTTTTTTTAAATATGTAAAATTATGTTTGTATATAATTATGATGTATGTACAAATTATGTACTCACAAATACTGGCAGAACTTTATATTACAAATGTATATTTAATTTATTTAATAAATCTAATGCACAGTACAACTTTTTCCTGTACATTTGGTGATTTTAGACACACTGTTAGATGACATTAAAGTTTTTTAATTCAGCTGTAGATGAGGAGGTTAATGTCCTCAAATGCCTTTTTATGGGTAAATAAATATTGTTTGGTTTGGTTAAAGGTTTATAATAGACATCAAATATATAATAATAATAATAATAAACAACAATAAACAATAATAATACCAAAAGCTCAACAAAAAGATTACAACTGTAACTAATATTAAAATAAAAGCTGAAAATCTGAAAAGAAAATTATAAACTAAGCTATACTAGTTAGTCAAAACAGCCCAGCTTGACAGACAATGAAGAAGAAAGTGAATAAACAGAAGTGATAAAAGACTGCAGCTGACAGAAACAAAACACATAGAATTTCTTCAACGAGAACATGCAGATCCTCACTAATAAGGTGGATTAGTACATTGCAACTCAAAATGTCATCTGGACACATTACATTATTAAGCACACCAATTATACACTTCAAGTGATTGTGCAGACAAAGCAAGACTATCATTGAAACTAACATTACTTTAACATCTTTGTATGAATAGCACTTACACTAACCTTTAACATGTCCCTTTATTATAGACATGAATGAACAGAAACACCAGAGAGAGATTTTCTCATCTGTACGCTCTAAAAAGAGCTCTTTTATCATTTATATTGCAAAACAAACAGTCAGATCCTCAAATGGCTGACCTTGTGAACATGCCATTAAGCATGGCTTGACCTGTCAACTATGTCATCATATTAACCACAAAGCATCAGATAATTACATCTGTGAGCCGCAGGTCAGCTGCTATGGAACAGTAAATCACGTCTTGGTAGAAAGTCACCTGTGTTTAGCTGTATATTTACATTGAGCAAATACTTCATTGAGCTCTGAGGCAATGCCTGAGGCTCTGCAAAGTGACATGGAGTTATTAGCTGGACATAAAAACCCACTTCACTCCTAATGAAGATTTAATTGCTCTTCTCCTTGAGCTTTGATGATGTTCTGGAAACAAGCAAATGCATTTTCTCAAGCTTTAAATACAAGCGGCCACATTAAACTCCCCCCAAAAATTCATATTAGTGCTAAAATGTCTTTTGTATAAAAAAAGAAAAAATGTGTACAGACAGTGGAAGTGACTTTGTGAAACCCACCAACACTGCTCATTCTTCATGCCTTGAACCCTTTCATCAACCCCCTTCAGCACTCGATTTTCTTCACTGTGGTTGCCATCCAAAAACATGTCCTTTTGCATGTAATTAATATGAACAGCTATTACCAGTGTGTTTTAGGGAGAACCACCAATTAGCCTGTCTGTCACTGCTGAATCCTAATTAGAAATTATCAATGTTAATGGCTCCAAATGCTTCCGCTAATGGAGGGGTACCTGCCAAGCAGCAGACGCAGGCCTTGGTGAATACTTAATCGAGACGAAAGCTTCTGATGGCTCCACAAGTCAGGATGCCGTTATTGGTTTGCCAGGGAGCATCACAGGTTTTAGACGGACAAGAGGATTGATGCTGTCAGATACTGCAAACACAGCACTTTCCCTCAAAATAGTGCACTCTTGTGTCCTGTTAGAACTTTCTTAAGCTGGTTGCATCACACTTTTTTTTCTCATTGTGTCATAGACAAGAAGGTCGGACTTCCTGTTGCTTTCCAACTAATCATGATTTTCATCTTCACCATTGTTAGTTATGTTAAAGAGAAGGCAAAACTAGCGAATGACTTTTAGAAATGAGTGTAAACACACAATTGCTAACACTGCAATGTTTTTGATGGCTTTGAGAAATGTTGTGAGAAAAGCATTGTAAATTGCATCTACTGTAGCAGCACCGATACTACTGTCTCTCTTTGTTTATTTGAAAGCTGTGTACAGAAGAGTTGCTTTTGTCTTGTGCAATTTAAAACTACTGTTTCATGTTTGTATTTCAAAATTGCACTTATTTGTGGGATTGAAAAGCTTTAGTCATCATTACTCCAGTCCTCTATGCGTGCCACATGATTGTTCAGAAACCCTTTTAAAATGTTGATATGGTGCTCATTAAACTAAAAATGCTAAAATGTTAAAAACAGCTGATTCATACATTGGTGGAAACCTTTATGCATTTATTTTCAGGATTCTGATGATCAGAAAGTTTAAAACAACAGCGTTTATTTGATATTTACATAAATTACAATAAACGTGCGGTTCTTTTATTTGTAACGCTTTTTTTAGATTTACATTTAGTAATTTAGCAGATGGAGCGATGCGGTGGCGCAGTGGGTAGCACAATCACCTCACAGCAAGAAGGTCGCTGGTTCAAGCCTCGGCTGGGTCAGTTGGCATTTCTGTGTGGAGTTTGCATGTTCTCCCCGTGTTTGCGTGGGTTTCCTCCGGGTGCTCCGGTTTACCCCACAAGTCCAAAGACATGAGCTATAGGTGAAATGGGTAAGCTAAATTGTCTGTAGTGTATGTGTGTGAATGAGTGTGTGTGGATGTTTCCCAGTGATGGGTTGCAGCTGGAAGGGCATCCGTTGCGTAAAACATATGCTGGATAAGTTGGCGGTTTATTCCGCTGTGGTGACCCCAGATTAATAAACGGACTAAGCCGAAAAGAAAATAAATGAATGAATTTAGCAGATGCTTTTATCCAAAGTGACATACAAAATGAGGATAACTGAAGCACTTCAGGTCACTAGCGAGCAGAGATGTATAAATGCCATGAAAATTCTTTGTTTTTTTATCAAACAAACTGGAAAAACAGCACAGAAATAACCAGTGAGTGCTATAGTTAGTTGAAATAGATGTGTCTTCAGACGTTTCTTAAAGATGGCTGGAGACTCAGCTGTTTGGGTAGACTTCCACCAGGATAGGACGTTAAAGGTGAAAGTCCTTGCAATTGATTTTGTGCCCCTATGGACTGGAACCACAAAGCAATGCTCGGTAGCAGAGTCCAAAGTTCTGCTGAGCGCATAAGTCTGCAGTGGAGGTAGGAGAGCCAGTGGTTGTTTTGTAGGCAAACAACAACACCTTGAATTTAACATGAGTACCGATGATTTCGGTTTCCAATCTTCGTTTTGGGCAACCCAAACGCAAGACCAACCTGCACGGGACACGGGTAGTTTGGATCATTATTTGTTGGGTCAGTGACATTAATGATGACCCATTTTTCCCCTGAACAGGCAAACTGCTAAGACGACACAGAGCACAACAGGACATCCTTACCCATTATGTCAGAGAGTGAAACACAGCCTAAGTTTGTGCAATTGATTTTCAGGTGCTGTAGGAGCAGCTGACTTCAGCGACAGGCTGTCAGTGCCACTCAAAGAATCATGCCAGTTGAAGTGTCTCTGCGGACCAGTGGCGGAGAAGGTACTGGTGTTGCATACACATGAGAACATGCTGTCACTGTCTTCACATGGGGTACAGCAGCCATTTTGTTACTGGATGTTGGAATCTAATAAAAGCAGTACTAAGACTAAAATGTGTTAGTCTTTAGGCATGGTCAACAACATTGCTAAAACCAGACTCTAAGATTTGTTCTTGGCTTATAAATTGCAAATCTTAAAAGTTTAATTTAAAAGTTTAAAATTAAATTTGTAACTCAATTTGAGGTACATATTACTACAGAAACATGCAACAACTCATTTTACTAGAAATATGGGACAGCTATAAAGTACAAGCTGTTGTTTATATTCAGTTAGTTCGCTGTGCCAATATTTTTCCCAAGTTATTTCAGAATCTAAGAAAGAACCAAGATTTATTCAAGGCATAGTTTTTTTTGTTGTTGTAACGATTGCTGTTGATCTGTACAATTGTCCTATAACTGTCAGCCTTGGACTATTTGTTTTAGGTTTCTAATTAAGTGGCCAAATTTTTGTTAATCATCTTTTAATTTAGCTCCTCAAAAGTATGTCACACTCGATTCGGGACATGAAGGCACAGCAACACGATAGTAAGCAAAACACAAATTTATTTGACAAACACTTACAAAATACAAGGGCACTGGAGGAGACAGGACACTTAGACATCACATCAAGGCTGAGACAATACAATACCGGACAACGAAGGACACAAACTAGGGGGTATAAATACACAGGGATAATGATTAACTAATAAGACACAGGGGATGAACACAGGTAAAACTAATGAACACTAAAGACGGCAGGAAACAGAACAAAGGAAGCACATGACAACAACAGAAGCACATGAAACACAATAACAGAACCCTGACAGTACCCCCCTCCCCCCTTTTCAACAAAACAACAACAGAATAAGGGAGGGTGGAAGGAGAGGGTGCCAGGGAAGAGTCTTAGGAGGAGGAATGGGAAGGAGTTTCAGGAGGGAGGAACCAGGAAGGGAGCTGGAGCAGGAAGACCCAGGACACAGCTAGAAGGACGGCCCCGGTCGGAGTCGAGGAAGGGAGGGACCATGGAGGAGGAGTGGCTGCCGACTCCAGGGGGCCGACCAAGGGAGACGCCGCTGATGGCGGTGGAGCCCAAGGAGGGAACGGAGAGCAGTAGAGTGAAGGTGACGCCGAGGTCCCTGAGGGCCGGGGTGAAGCAGGCGGCTCACCCGAGCAAGGCGACGGCGGGGTTCCGGAAGGCCACGGCGGAGCCAGAGCGACAGAGGACCAAGGCGTAGCTGGAGTGAAGGAGGAGCTCAACGCAGCCGGTAGGACAGTGCGACGGGGTGCAGCCAAAGGAGTGGAGTCCAGAGGTGTAGGAAGGGCGATGACTGACCAAGGTGAAGCCAGAGGGACGAGGGAGCCTGGCGGAGCTGGTGGGCAGACGGCCCACGACGGAGACGAGGGAGGAGTGAGCCAACGCAGAGCCCTAGGGTCGAAGGGCCGAGGTGGAGTCCGCAGCTCGGAGGCTGGAAGAGCTGACACTGGGCGACACCCTCCAGAGGGTGACGCTGGCAGGCAGCACCCACAAGCTAGCTCCATTACTGGAGCTTGAGGGCGAGCTGGGGGGCTGGCTGACCGCAGCAGAGCTGGAGCTGGCTGACTGGCTGCAGTCCTGGGAGACCGTGGGAAGCTACTCTCGACTCTGGAGCTGGGGTTATTACAGGGAACAAGAATTAAAATACAGTCTGGAAACAGTTGACAAGGCAGAATATACTGGCTGTACTTGAACAGCGGAAGGTAAAAATCGCTCCAGAAGTAACTTCCAGTAAGTAACTTCCCAGTGTCCAGCAGCTGTCCATCTGTAGAGGGGGGGTGGGCGGGACTCTCGCCATCCTCGCGGAGGTCCGCCAGGACTCCCCCTTTCGGTTGTGTTGCCGGCTCACACACCTGGTCTGACGATGGATCGAGCTCCTCCACCTCGGCGCAATTCCACTCTGTCGATCTAGGTGGCGATGGCTCGTGCACAGGGGGTGGCTGCGGTGGGCTCTGGCAAGCACTCCCTGCAGATGGGTGGTGCTTGGCTGGTCACTGGGTCGGGAGTGGCACTGACGAGGTCTTCCTCCATGCAGGCGGTGAAAGTTAGTGAATTTCTCACCAGTGTCCACTCCACATTAGCGGCGATATTGCCCCGAGGACAATCTTCGGACAACCATGCTCTGTGAACGGTGTTGAAGGATATGCAGAGCACGTCGCCTGGATAGCTGATGACAGTCGCTATTAAATGGTCCTCAGGGCTGCTTTCCCCCTGCTCCAGCAGGAGGTGAGGAATTTCGGGATGGTGGATGGGGTGAAAAGAAAACACTGAGGGGCAAAAGACTATATAAAAGAAAAACGGGCGAAAACTCGCCGCAACTTTTGGGTCCGGTATTCTGTCACGCTCGATTCGGGACATGAAGGCACAGCAACACGATAGTAAACAAAACACAAATTTATTTGACAAACACTTATGAAATACAAGGGCACTGGAGGAGACAGGACACGTAGACATCACATCAAGGCTGAGACAATACAATAACGGACAACGAAGGACACAAACTAGGGAGTATAAATACACAGTGATAATGATTAACTGATAAGACACAGGGGACGAACACAGGTAAAACTAATGAACACTAAAGACGGCGGGAAACAAAACAAAGGAAGCACATAATGTAACTAACATTATGTAATTTTAGTTTTTCTTAGGCAAAACTATATAAGTTTAAGCATTTAACCATATTTTTACTGACTAGATCATAGATTAAAAAGCCTTGTTTTAATACAGGTTCTTTAATTTCTGTAACATAATATGTAATTCTTATTATTATATATATTTTTTATTGATTTTTGTCTAGTTTTTTTGTCTAGATTCATTTCCACTAAAGGAGGTCGGGCCTTCTCATTTATGGCCCCTAAACTCTGGAATAGCCTTCCTGATAATGTCTGAGGCTCAGACACACTCTTTCAGTTCAAAACTAGATTAAAGACCCATCTTTTAGACTCACACTCCTCCTGTCTTAATGCTCCAGACATTCGGTTAGAAACGCTCCTATGCTTTACATGTTTGTTATATAACTGCTATTTTAATTTATAGCACTACTTTTTTGCATTTATATTTAATATCTCTTGTTTAAATACACTATGAACAGCAGCTACGCTAATTGTTTTCTTTGTTCTCTTTTTCCACCTGTATCCTGAGCAGATGCTGTGGCACTCATGAAGGAGAAGAGAGCATGAAACTGATTCCTGGAAGACCCATAGACAGACGAGTCTCCACACTGATCCTGTGGGCCAGCCTGTACACCCGCCGGTGACCTACTCACACCTGCAGCTTCTCCACGATGGACGTCCAGCATTCTCCATCCCTGGCGCCTAGACTGCAGCACAGGAAGTTCCTGCACAAAAAGTTTGGCCAGAGGAGAAATGGTCGTGCCCAACTGAGTCTGGTTTCTCTCAAGGTTTTTTACCTTGACTTTTGTCACTTGGTGAAGTTTGTTCCTCGCCACTGGCTTGCTTGGTTTGGCACTTGTGCATCGATGGATTTGCTCTGAACTAAACTTTAACTCTGAAAATTGGACTGACACAGTTTCAATTTAAATTTATTAATAATTTAATATTAGTATTTTTAAGAATTTTAATCAGGCCAGTTTCGCTCATTTCAAGAAGCAAAATTCAACTTTAAGTAAAAATTTTTTTTAAATCTAAACAAATTATGATTCAATCAATATCTTTGCAATCGTGATTCATTACATTCTTCAAATATACATTTTAGTGGACCAGAACATGTAGGGAATTAGTATTCAAAAAGAAAGCACAAAGCCACGAGCAAGAAGCTCCATGAGTCACAAATAACTGCAGCCAATAGCAGCGGTTTTGTCATCCCAGCTTCGCCTTTGTGCTTCCTGTCCTTTCAGCCCTAGTTTCTGAGAACTTCAGTCAGGCCTCACAGTGGGCTCCTCAGGGACCCTCAGCTGTCATTCTAATCTCAGAGGCAGTGAGAAGCCGAAGGCGTGCGCTGTCTGAGCCTGCCTGCCACACATAAACACACAGCCTTTCAAACACACATCCACACTCTGCGTTTAATCTGTGGATGATGGCCTGGCATCTTGTCTTCTTCCTCTTCCTCACCAGCAAAGCAAGTCAGAGTTAATCTTCAGCTCTTTCTTTGGGATGGAGTCCTTCTGTCTGAGCTCACTGGCGAAGAACAAAGGATTCTTCTTTCAGGTGTTTTCCAGTGTCCTTCAAGTTTGAGATTTTCTGTCCGAAAGTTTGAAGACAGTGAAATTGTCTTCACTTTTAGCAATGCGCTTATATGTCAAGTTTATTCTGTGTGGCTAAATTAAGCTGATCGCATAGCTTAATTCTTATAAAACGCTTTCCACAAATTAAGCAGTGCAACAGATTCTTCTAAAAAAAAAAAAAAAACATTGATAATCATAAGACGTTTCTTGAGCAGGAAATCCCCAAAGATTTCTAAAGGATCATGCGACTCTAAAGACTGGAGAAATGGTTTAGAACAATGTTTCTCAACCACTTTCCTGGAGGACTACCAACACTGCATGTTTAGGATATCTCCTTTGTCTGTCACACCCCCAATCTCTGCTAAAGAGCTAGTGATTGGAATCAGGTGTGTTTGATTAAGGAGACAAGGGCTGCGTCCGAAATTGCATACTTCCATACTATATAGTATGCTAAAAACAGTATGCAAGCAGAGTAGAATGTCTGAATTCACAGAATTCGAAAAACAGTATGCAAGATATACCTGGATGACTTACTACTTCCGGCGAGATTCTGAAGTGTGCATCCAATGCACGCTACGATATCCCATGATGCACCACAAGAGAATTCATGAATGGAAGTGAAGCGAAGCTTACCACTGACGTGGGTAAACGTGATCATGACAAAATGGCAAGTGCAGTACGTCCGAGTTCCATTCATACTGCTCACATTCATACGGTATATAACGATCAAGTAGTACATTTAAATTCCAATGTAGTACCTACCTAGTAGTAGGCGATTCCGGACGCAGTCATGGAAAATGTGCAGAGCTGGTGGTCCTCCAGGAACGTGCTTGAGAAACACTGGTTTAGAAGATGTATTAAGTTTTCATAGTACTTTGCAACATTTCAGTTTTTCACAGTATTATTGTTTTTCTGTATTACTGTTCAAATAAACATAGCCTTGGAAAAATCTAAAGACAAATAAACAGCTATTAATAAAATAACAAGCAAATCAGCCACTGCACAAATAGCAAAAAGTATGCAAAGATAAAAAATGTTTTCTTAAATGTTGTAATCAAAAGTAGAATAACGCTTCATAGTCTAACAATGTATTTATTAAATATAATTTATGTTTTTGTTAACACTATAACAGTTACTCAAATACATTTTATTATTATAATCATCAGCAGCCACTTTAATATGGACTCAGTATAGTCATGAACACACTTTATCAACTGTTTTTGATTACTTCAGACAGTATAAAGATGCTTCCCAGTATAGGTATTTTGACATACATTTGTGAGCATTTACCCAAGAAGATGCTGAACAAAACTCAATTACGCATTGGAGCACTGTCTGAAAGCCAGCTTTTAGTGAATTAATTGCATAAAAACCACTTAAAACTTTTGGCGCATGGCATATGATTGCTAAACTTTGCAATTAATCTGTAGATCACATGCCATAGGCCACGGTCTGTCCAAATGATCAAATTAACTGTTACATCCCTAGACAGAAGTAGAGATTCCAGAATAATCATCACACAGCTCTTAACAATAAATGGCTAATTTAATATCTACCTCCAACATTGTTAATGCCAAAATCTCATCATAACTAATGTGGTTAAGCAACAAAACATGTTATATTGTGGATACAAACACATGCTTTGCGGATGGAAGGATTATATCAGTAAAAAATATACAATTTCCTATTCCTTACATAAAGATTTCATATGGCCTCAAAAAAACTGTGAAGACATCTAATACTGACACATCACAACCTGATGGAGCTTTTTTGGCTTCTTTTGGAGCTTGACAGACATGGTCACCTTGAACAGTCTGTCAATTACTGTGAAAAGATTTGTTTTCTGAGAATGTAGGAAAAATAAGCTCATGGGTTTGGAATGACATGAAGGTGTGTAAATAACGACAGATTTTTCATTTTTGGATGAACTATTTTAGGGGTAAAAACACTTTCCACGCTCTCTATTTATCCAGCTATCTCTTTTTTCCCCATTTCACTCCATTTCCCTATACTATTCCCTGCTAAATCACCTAAATCTGTACAAAAGATTGTAAAGTTCACATGCACTTTACAAACACATACAGGCCAAATGCATATGCAAAACCGAACCAATTACACGATTTCCATAAACTCTGCACTGTCTCTTTCAGTCTCAGAGACCGCAAATCCATTAGACATTTCTGCCTCGCTCATCAATATACTTCCATTCAGTAAAAAATGCAAGCGGGCCTTCAAAGACGCTGGCAAGGTCAGCTTTTGGGAGGATGCAGAAGTAACCATCCCATTATACGGTTAAATGGTGCAGAAGATTCAACCCGAACCGAATTCTCTCCCATCAGTGTGACGTTCTATTAATTAAGTTGCAGAGGGCAGGCCTTTGCTCGCTACTCAGATCCATGCTTGCTAATGCAATGCTGAAGGTCGTTCACATCAATAACAGGCTGCCATTCAGCCTCTCGGTTACTTGAAATCTAAATATGAAAACAATTCAGCACTCGTGCTTTCATTTCACATTCGCCAAAAGAGCATTTAGGTTTAGGAGAGTGCTTGTTACCTTCATATCTGAAAGGCTTTTCACCCCATTCAAATATGGGGTCAATGAATATTGACAGCATTTTTTGTGTCACATATGAAGTGATGTATGGAGTTCTGTTCTTTGTGCATGATCGACATTAGTACAAAAGCCTAGCACCAAAGCATGAATGTATGAATAGCCAATCTACTATTTTTATACATATGAAAAGAGCTGTTGAGATCTTTGATAAATAACATTACATGAGTGAATGTCAAACTCTTATGTAACAGGAGGTTTACTTTTTTTTAAACTTCCCTTTTCCTGACTAAAGCTCAAGCACATGCAATTGCCCAGATATAATCTCAGACGGCACGCCTACAGACCGCTGGCTGAACGTCTGAAGCATAATGATACAAAATGGGGAACACGTCGGGAGCTTTGAAGTCATCATCTCATTGATTGAATTCTTAAAGATTTCCAGAAGACGTGTCATATTTTTTAACAGTCCACTTCAAAACAAACCCGATGCAACTCTAAACCACATAATGAAAGAAGAAAGCTGATGTGTTACAACTGGGTTTCCATCACCCTGTGTTAATGTGCATTTTGAAGTATAGCATGATGAACCAATGACGGAAAAGCCAAATTTGAAATAAAAATTCCTTAATTTGCAACAGTTTTACGCTTGCTTGAGTTGTGCAAAAAAAAAAGGTTAATGTGATTAATGGGAGAGGGAAACACAATTGCTGAATAAACTCTGTAGCAAATATTACACCCAAGTGACCAATCAGCTGTTTTGGCTGATGATGCCTTGTTTATGGTTACAAGGTTATCAATACTAGTCAGCCACTCCAACAACTGGAAACGCACCTACTTTGCATTTAGGTTTTTTTCTTTTTTTTGTAAACCTAGAAACCAGGCTAATCAGGGACTATTAGGATTAACTAGATGCATGTTTTTAAAGTACGTGAAGCAAGGTTATAGACAGTTGATGACTAAAGAAAACTTTTAATTAATCATTTTCCAATTACTGTAGGAACATCAACATTACATTTTCATACTCTAAACATGATGCTGAACATAAACTGCGATTGGTTGATTTACAGGTCAGTCAGATAGCCTATTAGACAGGACTTTAAATTTAAAGGTAGCTTAAAGGATTAATTCACCCAAAAATTGGAGAATACTGAAGAATAACAGCCTTCAGATCCAAATGTTTGGCAGGACTAATGAAGAACTAATGAAGACCAAGCAACAGATGCTTCACAACAACAGGAAAGTGTGCTATAATTGGGTAAAATAGCTGTTTATCAGCTGTATGAGAACCATCAAGTATCGTTGTTATTATAACTTTTACACTTCCAAAAGGAGCTTTCCTTTATTACTGCACTGATTCATTATGGTTTATGAATTAATATAAATAGCCAAATAGTTTTTCAACATCTTTACTCTAAAGTAGCATTAATCATAATGTTAAAGTTACTGTCCATGGTGCCGATTAGGCAAGGACTTTTTAAAAAGCTGAGATGCCACAAAATGAAACATGGAAAGTATAAAAACTGAAAAATAATAAGAGCTTAAAATATAGTTTGTAAAATTAAAATTATACTTAATAAAGTAGTCTATTTCTATATTACTTTACAAATCTAACAACCTATCCATTTATTAAACAAATAATGCAATATTTTATTTTTTATAAAAGTGAAAAAAACTATAAGAAACAAGAAAAGAAACAAATGAGAGGGATCTACTTTTATAATACTCCCTAGAAGCAGCAAGTGATTGATTACTTAAATAAAACTAATTAAATAAATTGGTTCCTATATTATACATACATCTTTAAAAATGTATCAAATAAAAAACATTTTAAAAAAAAAATTGTACAAATAATACATTTCTTCATGGGGAAAATGAAATAAAAGCAATGTCTAAAACAAAAAATACATTTTATTTCATACATATTTCAAGATGAATGTAT
>CAIGQW010054868.1:3116616-3128579 GCA_903798125.1 Danio choprae
TATTTGGTTTTGTTTTTCAATCTTAAAGGAAAACGTGTTATTCTGACCAACTGTCATTATTTTTATTTGAAATTTGGATTAAATGTTATCAGACTTTTACTGAATAAAACAAACATCTTAAACACTTACCTAAATGCAGTAAGTTCAGAGAAACTGAGAATTATTATTTTTTTCTATTTAATATTTTGCACAACTTTCCACATACTAATTGGCATAAAAGTGTGACTATACCCTGTGTAAATTTGTTTATCTTTTCCACATCATTTATTTGTAGCTTTGTCTTATCTACATAAGCTTGTCTCTCGTCATGGGTCACAACGTCAAATTACTTTAAAACAATGAACTCATTTCTAGAGCTGCATCTGACATGTACTGCGAAATGCTAATAAGTAGCGTGCTTCATTATCTCAGTGAATGAAATGAACACGGCTTCTCCTCTAATGAGCTAATGGAACTCAATGTCATTTAGAGCTTAGCAGCACAAATGGACAGAAGCTGTTCAACAGGAGCCTCGCTTCATTGTGGACTAAAATGACTTGATGCTTTTATCGTTGAATGCTTTGCTGAGAGTGTGTTTTCATAAAACATGACATCTGTCAAGATCGCTGATGTCAGCAAACGTTGGCGCTCCAATTTAAGATGCTTTCTACCTCAACAATTATGACGAAAATGCGACTGGCGTCCTTCAGTTTTTGTACAAAATACAAAAACTAATGTATTTCAATGAAAGTAATGCAAGCTTTATTTTTAATTCTAATTAAATTCTAATTATTAATTTTATGGTTGTATGTTATGGCACAGCACACATCGGCACCCATTCATATATAAATGTAGATTCAGACTAAGATTTGTTGATTTATATATATTTTTTCTTTAAAATTTGATGAAAGTAACTGATTTTACATAATAAATGTAGGTTAAAGACATGATGCTTACGAACAGACTATCCAGAGTTACATGTATATCAAAAGCAAGTCCATTTTAATAAGAAAATAGAAAAAACTCATACGATGACATACTAGTAAAGCTGGTTTTAAATATATTAGATATTTTGTGCAAAATACAAAAAAAAACAGCAAAACAAATCTGAGAAATTCTTGCACTGCTCTTTTGGACTCCATTTAATGGTACTCTGTTTGGTTTTAGCAGTTAAAAGAAAACTGTAGAGTCAGCCTGTATCAGCGCTCATCAATGTCAAAATGGTTGAGATGGTCAGGTGGGATTTACAGTTCACAGAAATCCAAAGTATCAAGATAACTTTAAAAAAAAGATTAAAAAAAAGAGTGAGGTAAAACTGAACCACCTAATATATGAAAACAGCTTTAGGATAGAAATGTTAAACATTCAGCAGAAATATCCAGTAACCTACGCTACTTATTTCAACTTATTTAATATTTTTTGGTGTTTTGAATAGAAAATATGGTATCATTTACATGATTCGTGCAAAACCTCAGCAAATCTAATGAAACAAGCAATGTTTTGCATTTTTGGCATATCAGGCATACAAATAAACATGACTGTGTGTATAGTTTTAAAACATAATTCAGAAACAGTTCTAAATGATAATTTTCCATCTAGAATTAGCCCTGGAAATCATTCAAGGCAATATGACAGCATTACTGAAGAGTTCAGAACAAAATGAAACTTTGTCCACAGCGTGAATTTTTCACAACTAAAAAATGACAACACATTCCCATCCAGTGACAAGAAAGAGCAGCCTCTGCTTGTCTTTTGTCTCTGGACGAGTCCAAAGCAATGAAATATTCATCCATTGCATAACCACCAGGGGATTTTCAGGCTGAAAGGCTGAGACGTACACAAAATGTTGACTAGTGTGGCAAACCGTAGTGCTGTTCATTTGGACTGACATGGCATGACTATTCTGACTGGCTATTCTACAGTGTGTGGACATATTGTCATCATTTGTTTTCTTTTATGAATTTAAACAAAAAAAAATTAACAAAATACTGAAATAGTAAATACTGGATAAGGCTGGGACACACCAAGTTGACTCCAAACAACTAGCGCTGACAAAACCCAACCGTGTCAGGTTCCGTCTGGACCAAAAAGCTTCATGTAAACACACCAAACGGATAAAAGCCGACTGAAACGAGAGTGTACATTCTGGGCCGACGTGGGAGGACGTGTCATTCTGCACTTTTCTAGGAGACAGTAGTCCATTTTCTCATTTACAACGGGAAACCGGAACTTACATGTGCGAACCTACATGTGTGTGCAAAATGTAAACAAAGCAGCATTTGCTAGCATTATCACAGTAATTGTCCCTCACCACGGAGGGCTTTACTCCTGCAGATATGTCTGATTATATAATATTCCAAATAGTTTTCAAATATTTGAGAAATGTAGTGGAATTAAAGCCGGCCTTTTTGTGTTCCTTTTTTACCTAAATTGTTTACTTGTTTATGTCACTTCACTACATCACACTTGATGCTCTGATGCCACCGACGGCAATTCTACATGCTGAATCAAGCCAATGAGCTCCGACGTTAACCCGACAAAAGGCTGTCCATTGGTTTGGTGAGTCCAGGCCTTTACACTTCATTGTGATGATCTCCTTTGCACATTCTGCTGACCATAAAGTTGCTAAACTATGGAAATAATCATAATGGTGATTATTTGGGCCAATATTGTAATCACGATTGTTTAAAAAGATTACATTGTTTAAAAGATTACGAGTGCGCAATATGACCGAAACTTTTTTGACTCATTTAAAGATTCTCAATATTCTCAAAATCACAGCAGAATGGCTGAACTAAAAACAAACAAAGTAAAATACACAAAAACTAAATTATTGAAAATAATAAAAAAATTAAAAATACAATAAAATAAAATCTGCAAACGAAACAAACGTTTAGCACTGTCTTCTATGTACAAATTCAAATTGATCTGTTTCTTATTAAAGCTACAAAAGTACTTCAGTCAAAAGCAATGAGTGATTTTATTCCTGTTTATTATTAATGCAAAAGAAATATTGACAGAGTGCTATGGATCTACTGTTATACATGTATTTTCATTCTCAATTCTTTATGCTCATTTATTAATAACAAAAATATGATTTCACTGATATTCACATGAAACTGGGTTTTGCGGAGGAATGAATGCAGAGGGCTGGAAAGTGGGAGGATATGATGCAATAATCTCAATAAAATGTTTGGTTTTTTTTGGCGAAAATTAATTGCACAGTCCTACTTTCCAACTACATGTCAGTTATTAATAATTTCATAAAAAAAAAAAACAATCAGCAGACTGAGAGATGAGGGTTAGCAGAAACATTGATATGCTCTTACAAAGTTATATTCAATAGAATGTCTGTTGGAAGACCATCAAAACAAAGTAGCAGATTTGATGACTGATGGCTGTACGTGGAGCTAGCAAAGTTACTTACTGTATAGTCTACATATAGACTGCACATTTACTGTACAGTATACTGCAAGAAAATCTATAGAAGGCCATCAAAGTACAGTTTTCCAACACATTTTCATTAGTCAAATCTTCTTGTGTATTTAATCATACTGAATGGCAGTATTTTATATGGACCAGCTGCACATTCACAGCTTTTCAAGCACTCCTTCAGTTATTGGCATGCACTGAGAAGCGTGCGCACAGAGGAACAGATAAGCTTCTTTTTGTCCTTCGTTATAATTAATCCCGTTGTCTCAGGAATTCGGGGTCGTGCAGCAGTGCATGTAATAACTGCTGTCTTTTTATTGGCAAAAACTTTGTGGGCTGCTGTAAAACACGAAGGAGAGTGACAGGAGGCTGAGAGTTTTGCTCACGTTTGCTGGACTACGAATATATCAGCAAGTGAAAAAATGAGAAATAAAAAAAAGAGGACTTAGAAAGCAGCCGTCTAACCTGCTCTGAGTTCGTCTTGATAGCTATAACTGATGCAAACTTTGTGTTTCATAAGGCAGTTGCTGCAAATGGCTGAAAGTTTAACTGCTTCTTTTTATACCTGTGGTAATGAAACGCATTTTAGAACGCTAGACATGGCTTTTCAAAACTAGATGTTCATTAGGAAAGATTGACTGTCAGATTTAGAGCGTGTGCATATAGTGGAAGTTAATATTTTCTGCCGTGTCCAAAAATAGCTTTGCAATACTGGATCACCATTTGGTGGACATCTGACAGCCTGGCACTGTAAAATCACTACTCTGTTTTTCATTTACTTCATTTACCTTGTATGTGTGTGTTACACATATGTTTTGACAGCTTTATTGGCAATTTGAAATACATTTCTGAGCTAAATTTGCATCCCCATATGGCTATGAAAAAAAACAAAAAAACAGCAATGTAGGATGGCAAATATTTATTGAGTGTCACTAACAGAAACAAGAACATGCATTAGTGATTTATATTTATAATCAGAATTAATTCGTTTATATTATATTTTATGAAAATAGAAACAATGAACTGAATAAATACAATTCCAAAAACATATAATAATAAGTTATTAGTTAAAAAAAAAACGAATAAGCTGCGTGTGTGTGTGTGTGTACGTGTTTTTGTGACATGTCAGGACACAAATCTGTATAATGACATATGACACAGGTATTACAAAAAGGAGGTGAAATATGAGGACATTGCTGACGTCCTCATATCTCCAAAAGCTTATAAATCACACTGAATGAGTTTATTCAAAGATTAAAGCTGTACACAGTCTCCTGTGATGGTTGGGTTTAGGGGTAGGGTGGGGTTAGGCCAATACAATATACGCTTTGGACAGTATAAAATGAATGGAAACCTATGTAATGTACTCACTTTTCACAAAAACAAACGTGTGTGTGTCTGTGTGTGTGTGTGTGTGTGTGTGTGTTTTAATTGTTTTTAGATCATTACTTGCATACACATCTAATTTCTTTTTTCATATTACTAAAGCATAACATTGGCTCTGATATAACATTTAGAAAAAAAAAAAAAAAAGTGTTATTTATATAGACGTATACATGCATAAAATTTATAGAGCACAAGAGTTTGAAACCAACAGGGCCTGTGTGAAGATGTCCTAAGAAAAGCATCATGGCTAACTTTAAACTCCGCTGTGCTGGAATGATGGAAATATTGAGAAGTCAGTGGTGACGACGTGAAGTGTCAAAGTCTGTGCTCTTGACAGCCAAAACTGTTTATTGTGTTTTTGTTTTTTTTCTGAAAGGAAGCCAAGCAACCCATCTGTCAAAAATACATACATGTAGGAGCTGGTGGGAAGGGCATTACACAACGGGTGGCAGACAGTCGCTAGCAACATGACCCAAAATAACAACTGGGATTTTATTTTATTTTTTACTGCCCAGGTTTATTGTGCAATTACAAAGCCAGTATGATTAAACACCAGAGCATGAATCCCAGGTGTATTGAGAGAATAGAGCTTTACACCTATGATGGGCATAAAACACTGCTATGTTGAACAGCACATTCAAGTATTAATTAATTAATATGTTATTATAACAGAAATGAAAACCAGTAAGGGACCTTTGAGTGCTGACAGTGCTTTCCAATCAGGACTCGTTTGATTTGAATATTTGTGAGCTGAATTTGGTGAATGTTAATCATATGACTTGAACGGACAGATCATTGGGCTAAAGCTGTTCTGCTCTCAAAGAACTGACTGAAAACTGACAAACCATAAGACTGAATGATATAATTGCAGTATCTCAATCTATGTAAAACAATCATGTATTATTCAGTACCACCAGGATTTTTCAGGGACAATTTTTTGTAATATTAAAATGTCTGTTTTTGATGCGGCTTTTCTTAAAACTTATGGTATTACTTGCTTCAATTCTTGCGTTCTGCTGTATAAATTCATAAACATCTTGAAATATTTATTGTTTTGGACTCATTGGACATGCAAAATCCTGGAGGAATTTGATTATCAGGTATTCCTGGCACTAAAGTCATCATTAAACTCATCCTTTCCCTTTTCAAAATTCCTTTTTTTCAATCAATGATAAGTTTTTATTTAAATGCCATAATTGGATCTTTCAATGACAAAATGATTTACACCATTCCAATCTGCATAATTCCACCACAAAGAGACAACCTTTACAGGCCTCATACTAAAGAGATATTCAAAAGTGCTCAACACGGTTTGTTCGTTTTTTTAAAAGAACCATTCATAATGAAATATTTAAGCATGTATTACTGATGCGCACTTTTGCAGTAATTCTTCATACAGTGATTCTTCTGCACGAGAAACAGTGTTCCAAAGTCTCATTCTGGAGGATGTTGTGGGCCTTAAGACTGAAAGACAGCCATTTAGTTCATTTAAACACTGCCTCCTTCTTACAACATGCAAACTGCATTAATATCTCCCTCCAATCCATTCAACAACCAATAAATGCAAACAAATCCCGCCCAACATTTTAAATAATTTAATTTTTTACAACAATCTCTTAGGTTAACAAAATATAATACAAAAAAATATTTTTATACAGTTTTAAACATTAAGAAACATTCTTAACAACTTCCACTCAAAATGGGTTTTTTGGTAAAAAAAAAAAAGAAAAAGAAAAAAGATGCATTTCTAAATAATACAGAATATTCATAGTATACTGTTAAAAAACAAATCAAAGGGAACATGTTTAAGTGTTCCCTTTATTTATTTAAGCAGTATATATTCCTTATAGGGTTGGGCAATGTTGACCAATTTGGATAGTTTTCGTGCATAGTTTTCGTTCTAAAATGGCATTTTAAAACTAAGATGTATTACTGTAAACAGGGCCGTGTGTATTTTTCTCGAGCGGGTTGCGGGGGCGGAGGATCGTGATGCCGGCTCAGCATCAATGATGGCATCATCTTTCGACCCAACCCTAATTCCTTACTAGTTGCCCTATCTTAACGTTGATAATACTTCTGCAGTTTATTAAATTAAATGCCAAACATACACTATAAATTCAACAGAATTTTGTTTGAAAATGATTCATTGTCATTTTTTTATTTTAATAGCTGTATAAACAAATACAGTGCTCAGCATATATGAGTACACCACATTTTGAAAAAGAATGTTTTTATCCATTTCTCAGTATTATTTATTAAGCAGATATATTTATTAAAATTATATTTTAGTCACAGAACATCTTTAGAAATTGAAAGATAATGCATTTAAATTCATTCAAAATATTGCAAAAAAAAAAAAAAATCTAACATAAAATTGGCCTACTCATTTTTGAACCATTATTGTAAGTTATTTTGTTAGATTAACTCCAGATTTGGCTTCAGCACTGACTAATTTAATGTATATGCACAAATCTAATATTGTAAAGCATTCTACAGAAAATATTCATTTAAATATGAGATTTGTGGGGGGTGTACTCATATATGCTGAGCACTGTACATTTTTTGCAATTTTTAAAACACAAGTTCTTGTGGGCTTTTGGCTGAGTGTTGGTTCAAACAGACCAGCAAGCATTACGAGTGTGAAAGCAGCTTTGACCTCAATGCTGAGGAAACATAAAAGAAAGATCTTTCAAAAAAACAAAAGGGCAGTCTGGAATAGATATGGACACAGAGTTCACAAAAGGTCAGAGCTAGAGGTTACGAGGGGTGTTATGATAAAAGCTTTGACCCTGTCATAAAGAATCTCTGGAGAATGAAAGCTCATGTAAAGCTTGCCAGAAAAGCTTTAAATTTAGACTGTTAGTGTCCGCAAGAAGCACTTTGCTCTTTCTGTCAATCACAGATATGAATTAGGATTTACTAAAGTCACATTATAATTAAGATACAGAAACACCTCGAAATTACATTTAGCTGCATAAACAGATGGGAAGAAATGAGAGGGAGTGTTTTATAGATTCCAAAGAAAAACATTAGACGGCATATTCATCACGCCAATGTGTTATTGCATTTGTGTCACCCATTAGTAAGCAAAGTGTGTATATTCATCCTCGGAGATATCGCTCTGTTCCCTTTTATGATAGTATGCACAGTCTGGAAAAAATGAGGCATTTGGAAATAAAGATGCGCTACTGAATAAACACAAACTAAATGAATTAAGCAAGGAAATGACAAGACTCTCCCCGCTTTTGCAGGACAATTTGACACTTTTTAGACTTGAACACAGATTTACTGCAAGTAAATGTAAGCTTTTCATGATGAAACTTCAAGATGTTCACCATGGATGTTATTTGCAACTGCCAAAGTAAAATGAGCATTGTAGGTATAAACAAAAGCATTAAATAAATGTATTGTTATCAGGTCAGCTTGACAGAAATTTAAGCGACTGAATTATTAGTAAGCATCTGAAATGTGCATTATTTTGTTATAATTCAATTCAGTTATTCAACTTTTATGAATTTTCCAAGACAGGGACCTGTTCTTCGTAGAGAAATCCATCCTGATTTGCAAACTTGTTTGAAGACCCAAATTAGCCAGAGATCAGTTACAGAATCACAATTAAAAGATCCAAGATCTGCCAAATGATCTTAAATCATTTAGGCCTGCAGGTACAAAGAATGGACTTCTGCTCTCAAGAGTGTCTAGCAACAGCATCTCCACTAAAGCAAATGTTTTATAGAGTGGACACACCTTAGAATGTTTATCAATCAATCAGAATCGAGGATTCAACAGCCATGTGGTAAAAAGCAACAATAAAACACACAGGTGCACAGATGCAGTGCCACAGACCACATCATATCTGTATATACTGAACTCCTTTCAGTATGTTTTTGAATATTTCTTTCCCTTATGCAAGCAGTTTAGGCTTTCGTCACAGCATGACACTCAATTTGCATTGCACTTTATGCTTTTTTTCCTTTTTGATAAAGAGAACTGGAACATAAAAACAGTAAATTGAAACCATATGCCTTGAAGTATGAAGACTTCCGAAGCAAAACATGATTCTGCAGGCTCTTGTTACTTACTTCTGGCTGTAACTTTCGTCAAGGAATATATTCAATTTGCTTTCATTATCCGGAGGCGACCAACACACTGAGACGACAGTGTCTCGATATGCTACTACGACCACCTGAGAAACAAGAAGATTAATTAACTTTGACTGTGAAGTCACGTTTGGAACAGATGTTTGAAAAAGGCTCTCGACTGTAATCTTTAATTATAAATTCAAGCTCAATCCTTATATCCGCTGTGCACAAGCCTGTAAATGTCTTGATGAACACTCACAGAACCATAAATGTCGATGAAACCACGCAGATGACAACAGAGAGATCTAGAGTACGCCAGACCTGGCACGAAGCAACGTTAATTGGGAAAGTGACTGTACTAAACATTCTTGTAACAACCTGAACCCTGACCGAGTGGAATGAAACAAATGGTGTTATGTTAGGAGACAGATTCAAGATCCAAATCCAATTGACACAAAGGTTTAAATGTGAAAAGAACGCACTTTCTGGCCATGATGATGCATTCTCAACTTCAAATTAACTGGCACTAGTCAGGTAAAGGGATCTTATCATCCAACCATCTATCTATCAGTGGATATACACATTTTATCACAGATTTGAACTAACCATACACATTACACAATAATTAACCATACACAATACACATTACACAATAATTAAGCTTTTGGCTTGGATAGATATTTCAGGAATTCATTGTTAAATAGCAAACTGTTATGTATGTTTAGTGGATATCATAATGCCTGAAAACCACAATTTTCTACTCTCAGATCAGGCAGGTACACTCTCAGAAATATTTCCAATTTCAAAAGATACATATTTATGCCATAGTGGTACCTCAAAGGTGCATAGTACCCAAATGTACCTAAAAAGTAACTTCAAGGTACCATTATGGACCCTTCAGGTACAAATATGTAACTTTTGAAAAGGTACTGCCCCAGTGACAGCTCCTGTACCTTTATTTCTGAGAGTATACTATAGCATTTTAGCTTTGTTTTATCGTTCAAATGTTATTTAAAATAAAAGGACTAAACATAGCAGTCAGCTGACACATTATATTTGTGATAATGTTTTTATTCCAGATGGATGTGCATAATGCATTGGCCAGAGTAGCCACAGCGCATCAAAAATAGAAACCGGATGTCCATCAAACATAGTAGTATGACAGCAACTGCTGCGTGTAGACTGCTCTGCTGATTATATAATGGGGCCAATCTAGTCTTGTACACGCAGACTGGTTTGTTGTCAACTGCTGCTCCACATATGTTTTAGACCTGACCTGAAATAAAACTAGCTGAAACGTATACATTAAAATGACCCTATCATGCTATTAAAGGTTCATAATTTTGTTTTGGAGGTCTGTATACATCCAAGCCCACAAACACTTCAATATTTTCATGGTAAACATTGCCGCATCATCTTATTTTATCTGAAATGGTTCTTAGAGGGATCTGGTTTCCACATTTCAGAGAGCTGTTCTTCTCTGACAGTCAGTCTATTGTGATTGGTCTAAACAGCTATTACCATATCTGAATTTCAGGCTTCTTGAGCACTTAAAACAATACAAAGAGTAACACTATTCAGTATTCTTGGTATGCTACAAACCAGCTTCAAATTTCAGCAATTATCGGTAGGAAATATGATCATATTTTCCTTCTCTGACACGTCTCGTGATTTATTGCATAGCTTGTCCTATCACAAGATTGCTTTAAATAATGAAGTGCACATTACATTTCACTACAAATATTACATGTTAACAAAAAAAATTCACTCTATGATGAAATAGGTTAACCTGCAGTGTCTGTGCTTTTTTACAAAAGCTATGATACTTTATCGATAAAATGTACTTGTTCTCATGTAAAAGTACACCAGCTAATTTACATTACTCCATTCACACATGCAGTTATGTCTATGGTCGTTGCTGTCTTTAGTAGCGTTGCTGTTGTTTCGTCTTTGAAACAAAGTGTGGGTTCAGCACTGACATATTGCGGACAAACTAAGTAACACAAAACATGATTCAAAGCATATGTGTGAGCATATGCATGGTTACATCTTATGCATGGTTGAAAATTAAAAACAATAATTGCTGCATGCAAACAGGTTTTACAATAAGCCTAAAAACTTACAGCACTATCACCTATGGATTGTTGATTTTTAATTTACCCTATTGATTTCTTTATATACAAAGCATGATTTGGTCCAAGAACATACTGTATCGATTGTGTGGCGCTGGGTTTCGGTATCCACCCATCTGTTAGCAGACTAACAAAATATAAGAGTGATTCACAACTGAAGTGCAATACATCTGAGGACTATACATAAATTAAACTAATAAAACTAATGAATTAAATTAAGAACAGGTGGATCAAATCAATCAAACAATGAGTAACCATAGAGACACTCACTACAAATCAAACTAAAAGCCCATAAAATTTTACTGAAATAATGATTAGTATGCAATTTTGTTGCTTACGAAATACCGAAATTATGGACTATTCATTTCAGGCAGTTCAGAATCGGCTTTCTTTTTGAAGACAGCAACTCCATTTATCAGACATTTTTATTTTTGAGTGTTTCAAGACATTTTACATTCGTTAAGAGCCATTGTTTTCTACATGAAAGAAAATATACGAAAATGCATAGCATATCACCCTATTCATCCAGTCTGCAGTCTGTTATAATCACATCCTAAAACACATACACTCATAATACAGTAAGTAGCACTGTTTCTTGTTTGAGGGAGATTTCAGTTCCATTTTCAAAGTCTCAGAAGTGCAGAAAGTGTGGCACAGCCAGGATCAAACAGCAGGAAGTGTTGAAGTTACCCATCACGTGTAGGGATTACTTAACCACGTGAATCTTTTGAAACAGCAAAGGTGCATATCTGCCTGACTAGTGGCTAACAAGGAGTCCATAGTACAACATGTAATAAAGAGTTAAATTATACATGACAGGGCACTACTTCAACATGCAGTATGCATTTAATCGGCTATAACAAGGCACCAATGTTTATATTGTACACATTCATTCATTCATTCATACATACATACATACATACATACATACATATACATATATATATATATA
>CAIGQW010054868.1:3128679-3207364 GCA_903798125.1 Danio choprae
AGATGTTACATATACATAAATAGTTTGGAGATGTTTCGAGGTCACTCTCGTATCCTCACTAAGAGGCTTTCTGAGAACAATTACTCTCTACCTAGAGCTGTTCCCGAAGGGTAAATGTCACGTCAGGTCAAGACTGATGTTATGCAAAGACACCCAGGCAGAAACATGACTGCATCTGAGGCCCTGAGAAAACACGGCTGGTTATCAGTATTAATATTCAAACCGCCTTGAGCAACTAAAATAGCTTCAAGATTATTTATAATCATCACCATCTTTTAGACCTAACTGTTGTACTGTAGCCCGGTCTTTGTAAAGGATTTTACTTTGGGGTATCACTCAGGGACGTTTCATCAGTTCTGTGGCAAAGGCTCCCTATCAAGAGAATATACTCTTATTTTTCAAGGGTATTTCAGGGTTATGCAAAAAATACAAACAAAAGTTCAGGTCTGGTGGCTTTGAAGGCATATCACTGAGCCAAATGCTAATTTGCTAGCTTAGATTTGTCTCTTTGTAACTAACCTAAATACTAATCCAGCAAATGCACAAAAAAATGCTAGGCTATTTCTACCCAAAGTTGGATAAAATATTGACAATACCAACCACTGGGTAAATTTTTTTATTAAATTTATAATACCAAATTTAACCTAACATTTGAGTTTGTTCATAATTACACAATTTGCAGTGAATTAACCAAGCATTTTTACAGTATAGAAAATTGGGCTGTCAATTGCCAATGTTCATTTAATTAATTAGTTGATGGAACATCAATGGAAGCGTCACATTTTATAATTCATAGCAAGTCACTGAGTGTGCATTTTACAATTTCACTCTCAACTCCAACAGTTGGAGAAGCTTCAGTAGACACACACCCTTCATTTTAATAATAATACAAGTTTTTATTATAGTTACATACTTTGATTTACAGAATGACATCTGAACGCATACTCCAAAAACCCATAAAGGAAATGGTGTTGTGATCGTGTTCCCTTCAAGTGCACATGTGCTTGGGCACCCTGAAAAAATATATATTTATTAATTTGAACGTTTAGAAACAAAATTTAAAGAAAATATGTTGCTAAATTGCATTGATGATTGCAAATCTGAAAATTTCATTGAGAGTTTGACAAACAATTTTGGAGAATCTGATATTTCCCCATTAAAAGAGATTCGCATGCCAGAAAGGGATTTTAAAAAGTGGCCGCCAAGCGAAATGACTAGCCTTAGACTTTGTTATAAACTCATGGCTTTACTTTTCGGAAATAATGTTATCTTATGTAATGTTATTATCATTCAATATGTTGGTTGTGGCTTTACCATTGTGTTAATAGAGAGAAGGACCATGTGATCATCTGGAAGTAAACACACTAAAAGTGATGACAAGTGGAGAAGCAAAAAAAAAATAAAAAAAGAGAGACCAGTATAGGAAGAAAAATGATGACAAAAATAGAAGAAAGGAGGAGAAAGTTGAGGCTGTGGTCTGTGTGTGGTAATGAGATGGCTGGCTGCCCACACACAGTGGGAGAGAGGTGAGGACAGCAAACACACCTTCACCCTGGAATCAGTGTCGTCCTCTCCAAAAGATAATTGGCGCCAGTAGAGAGGAAGAACTTCCTCACAAATACACACTCTTTTCTCTCTGTCTCAGACATTTAATTAGCACTACAACTCAGTCAAATACCTCAACTTAACTGTCCACATGAGTTCATAATTATTTTGTGAAGTGAAAGACAAATGCGTTTGATAGATTGATCATACAGATTTTTCTCACTTTTCTCTCACCTCAGTAAAGGGCAAACTATATTATAACTATATCAATATTCCACATTTGTAGTTAAAGTTGCACTTTTTTTGTTCAAAACTAACAGAATCCATTTAATAGGGAAGTACAATATATCTTCCAAACTCTTATTCTGACTGTCAGCCTTAATAAGCGTTTGCATCGGGACTGTTTTAGATCGTTGTGTAGACTGTCGTGTTGTGGAATAGCCCATTATCTGCAAAACCTGTCATATCCATAAACACAGAGAACTAGCTACTGTTATAATGCTATTCCACAAGAAGCATGGAGTTTTATTTACTACTGGAGGGCTAAACGTCATTTACTGTAGATGTAAGAAATATAGTTCCATAAAATTTAGTTTAGGAAATTGAGACTTTTAGTACAAGTGTGGTTGGTGATATATGAAAGTTACCACACTATTCCAATTAATGACAGAAAGTAGAATTCGACAGAAATAAATAGGTTGTTTCGTGCTCTCGTTAAAAAAAGAAAACTACGATGCTTTGTTTCTATTAAAAGTTGGGTAGAATCCAAACTTACAAAATAAATCAATAAAAAATATATATAATAAAAATAATAACACAATAAAAAAATAGACATATATGCATATATACATACATACACGCACAGTGATCACTTTAATCCTTCTTCCAACCCTAGAATAATATTTAATTTGCAATGTGTATTACTCAATATTTATTCATTCATTTTCTTTTCGGCTTAGTCCCTTTATTAACCTTTATTACGCAGCGGATGCCCTTCCAGCTGCAACCCATCACTGGGATGACACCCATACACTCTCATTCACACACATACACTACGGACAATTTAGCTTACCCAATTCACCTATAGCACGTCTTTGGACTTGTGGGGGAAACCAGAGCACCCAGAGGAAACCGGCGGTGGGCAGAATGAGAGTGTATGGATGTTTCCCAGTGGTGGGTTGCAGCTAGAAGGCATCTGCTACGTGGAAAATATGCTGGATAACTTGGCGGTTCATTCCGCTGTGGCGACTCCTGATTAATAAAAGGGACTAAGCTGAAAAGAAAATAAATGAATGAACGAATACATAAATAATTACATTTATAATACATTTTGGGGGAGATTTTTTTAAAGGAATTTACATACACTACTTTTTTAAAGTCTGCTCCTTAATGCATTCATTTACCCAAAGCTGTAATAAAACAGTAATATTTTGAAATATCACATAATTTTTTTATTTGCATAGCATTTTTAAACTTAATTTTTTAAATGCAATTTATTCCTGCAGTGGAAAAGCTAAAATCCTAGAAGACAATCGCCTTCATTGCCTCATGATCCTTAAGAAACCATAATGTGCATTTCGAATGCCATTATTGATGCTCAAGACGCATCTTACTATCATTTCAGTACATGGCAAGAATGTATAATAAAATAATATTTCATACACTGTAAAAAATGCTGTGTTGTCCCAACACAAATCAATTAAGTTAATTGTTTTTTACAAATGTAGGTGGATTGAACATTTTAAATAAGTAGTCTGAACAAGGAACAAAGTCATTTTTGAGTGTATATATAAATATGCGTTTATATTATAGAAAAACTACAGATTTTATACCAAAATTATTACCATATGAAGCCAGAATGTAGTGTTGATCCACTGCCTTTTGGTCATTGAGTTTTTCTTCCACAGCTCTTTTCTAAATCAGATAGAGGTCTGACTCTAAGCTCTGATGGCCTCATCTCCGCCAGAGTAAGACTTTCATTACTGTCGGCCGTGTCACCTGCAGCAGACATCCGGGCGATAAGCCAGAGATGCCATCACTGACATCCCAATCACATTAAATCCCAATCCCCACCCTCTGCCCTCCCTCCAAGAGAAGCGCAGGAATCTCCAGACGGCCTGACAGCCCTGATCTGGCTGACTAAATGACAGTCTCCCATGTATTGAGACTGGAGTTGTGGTGGATAAGGTTAGATTAGGTGACTCTGAGTGAAAGAAGAGCAAGTTTGTACTTCAAGAACTCACTTTTTTTCTCTCTCTTGCTCTTCAGGCTCAAACACTGGCTCCAGGTCCACCATCTACAGGACTGGCTAACAGCCTTTATGAGGTAGAAGGTAATTTCATTGCTGTGACAAATGGCCTGAGGAAATGTTCATATAATGTACATGGTCTGATTTTGTTCTCTATCTCTCTCCCTCTCTTTCCTCTGTCTACACTTGCATTTTCGCTCTCATTTGGTATCTGTGGAGACACCTGTGAGATTACAGACTTAACACCCACCTTTCACGTTTCTCAGCAGAAGTTATCAATGACTCTGCTTTTCCTTAATATTTAACAATGGCTGTGAGCCTCCCAGAACCATTTTACAAGTTCCTGTTAATAACTTATTCAGGAGATATTAATATTGCATAAGCCACTATATAAATGGTTGATAAATGACTCGTTACTAATTCATTAGTATTGCAAAATTCAATTTCACAAGTTGAAAAGACCCACCTGAACTCCAATATATCTTATTGTAGCTCTAACAACTTTTTAATGACCTCACATTGAAGGAAGTGCAAAAAAAAAGTCTCAAAAATGTCAAAGAGTCTGTGCTGGATACAGCTTGCATGAACACTGTCGAAATGTTACTGACACAAAAAAAAGGTTTCTATGAAGACTTGCAATAGAAGCAAAGCATTATGTACTGTACTGATAAATGATGTTATAGGAAATAAACTTCATACTGGGTTTTACTGATGGCTGCACACAAATAAAAACAATCAAAAAAAAGAATAAACTTCCAGTCTAATTCACAAATACATTGCTCTTATGAAAAGTGTAGCCCAATGCATTTAAATTTGAATCATTAACTATAACAGTTTTTAACTATTATTTATTATTTACTATTATTAACTATCATCAATAAAAGTATAATAGTATAATATAGCTGAAATTTAAGTATAAATCAAATGTATGTTTAAAAAGTATGTAATGAAAACTAAAATACTAAACAATATTACAAATAGGGCCTCACGGTGGCGCAGTGGGTAGCACAATCGCCTCACAGCAAGAAGGTCACTGGTTCGAGCCTCGGCTGGGTCAGTTGGCATTTCTGTGTGGAGTTTGCATGTTCTCCCCGTGTTGGCGTGGGTTTCCTCTGGGTGCTCCGGTTTCCCTCACAAGTCCAAAGACATGTGGTACAGGTGAATTGGGTAAGCTAAATTGTCCGTAGTGTGTGTGTGTGTGTGTGTGTGAATGAGTGTGTATGGATGTTTCCCAGTGATGGGTTGCAGCTGGAAGGGCATCCGCTGCGTAAAACATATGCTGGATAAGTTGGCGGTTCATTCTGCTGTGGCGACCCCAGATTAATAAAGGGACCAAGCCGAAAAGAAAATGAATGAATGAATATTACAAATAAAATTACTATTACAAAAGATACAGCAAGTTACTAAAAATTCTTACTGCTCACTTTCATGTAAATACATTGTACTCAAATACACCCAACATAATCAAAACTGAAATTAAAAATAAAATTTCAACTGAAGTGCTTGCAAATCAAATATACCCATAAAACTTAATATATTTCTCACTTTCATTTTATGTGTGTGTGTGTGTGTGTGTGTGTGTGTGTGTGTGTGTGTCTTTGTTTTATTAAATGAAAGTGAGAAATATATTTTTGAGTTTTATTAAAACCAGCCTAACAATTAATAAGTTCAGTTGTTCATGAAACAGCTTGAACTGTGATATTCGGTGTTGTAAGAAGCCCGTTATGCATTCAGTACAGTGAGGAACATTTAATCATTTAGCAAACTGCTGCTCCTCATCTGTGCTCTGTGACAGGCTGTCAGGGGCAGCTGCAGCTGGACAACTCCTGTCACTAAAGCTCCTCCATGCACAAGCCATATGCTAGGACTACATGGATGAAGCTCTGTCATAGAAACCACTTAAACAGCTCTGCAGGTAAAAGTGAAACTTGAAAGTTTAACGGAATAGTGAAAGATTTTTAGAAGATGCATATACTGATACAAATGAGTGATTCCATATTGGAATCCATATCCAATTGAAGATACGTCTCGCAATTCATACATTTAAGGTGGGGACAATGTTTACTAAAGGAAATACTTAACAGTACCTTTTTGAAACTTATATTGGATTTTAATAATTCAGTCACTGCCAGACACAAGTCACTTCCTTCGTTTACTTTTAACAACAACAAAAATCTTTACACTATAATTGGTCAAATATGTTAAACAAGTAACCAATAAAATTAAGTAACCAATAAAGTAACCAATAAAACAAGTAACCAATAACACTAAATTCTAAGAGTACATGGCATTAAATAAGTCATGATTAAAAGACTATTAAACAACCCACTGTGTTCTGTGTTCCTTTATAAAATAAGATGTCAGATTGTTGTTTTATTATTATTCATGTAAATAATTTTATGATGTAGAATTAAGAAAATTACTAGTTGGGGCTAGTGATTCAAATGTAAAAAAATAAATAAATAAAAGTAAAATTAAATGCTTTGATTACAGAAAAACGAAGTACAATGTCTAATTTGGACAAACAGAAATCATGATTTTCATATAAATATATCTATAATGTTATGGCCTATAACATCTTATGTATGACAATGATAAATAATTACAATATTTTAAAATAGAACCTTTAAAAAAAGCTAAAAGAAATAATGACTTTGGTCACCAATTGTACCTGCAATTACAGAATCACCTATATAGCAGATTCCCCCCCTCCGGTCTACTTGGTGTTGCTTTCCACTCCCCCTGAGTGTTGTTTATCGAATGACAATTAGGAAACAGCAAAACCTCCTCTGATCTCTTCAATCGTTGCCTATGGATGTCCACAAGGGCCATATATTTACCACAGGAGGCTAATTTGTCACCACTGACAGACAAAGGCCACAGCAGTGACAGCAAAGCTCCTAATCGATGGCCTCAGGATTTGACCATCCAATATTTTCCTCTCAGTCACCCCGACATTGCAGGATTACCCTCTCCTCCTCTCTGGACTCAAGACAGCTACCGGACAGACAAAACATGCTTTTTTCAGCAAAAAAAAAAATCCACACCGGCTGCTTTAACAGCCTCACTCAGATCAGTCTGTACTTCTGTAGAAACACAACTTTAATGGAATATCGATTAAATATGAATTGAGAGCACACATGGAGAAGCCCAGCAACACACAGTTATCGCGGGCCGCCTCACCACAGGGTGAACAACGGCTGATCGATAGAGGGTTAATTACACCGGCCTCGGGGCACAACCGAACAGACGCATGTGGAAAACAGTCCTCTGCTTAGAGAGCAAAGACACAACTAATGCACAAATAAATTCACTAATTCACAAATGCATCAATGTAACTGCACTGCATAACATATAGAAAGAAGCAGCCTCCGTACATTATTAATGGTAAAAATAATTCGCGAATTCTGCGTCTACCTCAATGAACAGTTGACGAACAAAAATCTTAAATGCATATGGTCTCTTTACTTCACACATATTTGGCAGTTTCTTTGGCAGAGGAAGGGAACGTGCTCAAAATTAAAGCTGAATGCTGCAGCATAAGGTCATCAGGGGTCAGTTGTACATCATTAAAGGGATAGTTCACCAAAAAATGTAAACGTACTTAATATTTATTCATTCTCAAGTGGTTCCAAGTCTTTGTGAGTTTCTTTATTCTGTTGATCACTAATGAAGATTTTAGCTAAAAATCTGTAACCATTAACTTCTATAGTAGGAAAAACAAATAAGTCAATGGTTACAGGTTTCCAATTATCTTCTTTTGTGGGCGTCACGATGGTGCAGCGGGTAGCACAATCGCCTCACAGCAAGAAGGTCGCTGGTTCGAGCCTCGACTGGGTCAGTTGGCATTTCTGTGTGGAGTTTGCATGTTCTACCCGTGTTCGTGTGGGTTTTCTCCGGGTGCTCCGGTTTCCCCCACAAGTCCAAAGACGTGGTATAGGTGAATTTGGTAAGCTAAATTGACTGTAGTGTATGTGTGTGAATGAGTGTGTATGGATGGAAGGGCATCAACTGCGTAAAACATATGCTGGATAAGTTGCCGGTTCATTCCGCTGTGACAACCCCAGATTAATAAAGGGACTAAGCCGAAATGAAAATGAAACTTCTTTTGTGTTTAACAGAAGAAAGAAACTCAGGTTTAGAACAAATAATTGGCAAGTAAATGATGAACTAAACTATCCCTTTAAATTAATAATTTATAGTTAATTTGCCAAAATACATAATAAATGGAAGTGTTTAAAGATCGTATTGACTGATAACGTTGCCAAGAGTGGTTGCGCAAAATGATTTTTTAAAATAAAACAGTAATTTGGTTCTCCAAGATAAATGAATATGGTCTCTTGAATGAGTTGTCGAAGACTTTTTAGACTGTTTGTATATAATATGAGGCAAGGTAAACAGGAAAATGCTGGTGAAGTAACTTTAAGAGCAGCTCTGGAGATAAGGTATATATGTTTATGTCTCCACGATCGACGTACAGCGTTCTCCAGCCTCCGGCGCCTAGACTGCAGCTCTGCACAAGAAGTTAGCAGGAGAGAAATGATTGTGCCCAACTGAGCCTGGTTTCTCTGGAGGTTTTTTTTCCCTTCACTTTCATCAATTGTGAAGTTTGTTCCTCGCCACTGTCGCCACTGGCTTGCTTGGTTTGGGACTTGTAGAGCTGCGCATCGATAGATTTGCTCTTCAGTGTTTGGACTTTCAGCAGTGAAATTTAAACTACACTGAACTGAACTAAACTGACTTCAACTCTGAAAACAGTTTCAATTTACTAGAACTTGCTTTGACAATCTACATTGTAAAAATGGTATAGAAATAAAGATGAATTGAATGTTTATGTCCACATTGTGAAAAGTTCTTTTGAAAACACCACGAGCCTCATGCATGCTACAGTAGGTTTCTTAGGCCTCGTTTACACTGCCAATTTACATTTTTTGCTCATATGTCACAGAGATCGGATCTGTTCATTGACCGTGTAAACAAGAAAAAAAAACGCATGCATTCGGATATTCAGAGATCGGTTTAAGGCCTCCTTCATATGTGGAAATAAATCAGATATAAATCGGATATGTGACAATGCGACTATCATGTAAACAGGCAGATTGGATTTATTGAGGCATTCCGTTTTGTATGTCATTAAACTTGCGGTACTTTTCCGTGGTTTAATGACGTAGAAGGAAGAGTGTGTATGGAGACACCGACACGGTAAACAACAAGAGGAAACATGGAGAAAAGTGTTTAGTCGCTACAATTTACTCCCACCAGACCTGAGATCTCTCTCGTACCCACAATCTCCTCTGAATGGTGGAGCACACCATATATAAACCATAGGTGCAAGCTGCGGTGACGACCCTTTCCCTCCTCCTCTGCCTCAAAATCATTTTAAAGTTGGGCGAACTTTGCATATTTCGCAGAGCTAAAAGCAAGACAATTTCTTTCATCGTGGCTATTGTGGCGCAGATACTAGAACCGGCCCTAACACATGCGTGACATTGTAAATTGTATGGCAAGTGTAAACACATGAATCGGATATGGGTCACAAATAAAAGGACGTGTAAAGGGACAGGCAAAAAAAATCAGATATAGGCAACAAATCGGAATTGGGCATCAATACCTGACAGTGTGAATGGGGCCTTAGTGCCAATATATTTTATGTTGCAGAAATGACAGAAATAATCATGGAATCCAGTCATAAAAAACAGAATTAACTGTATAACCTGGAAACTTTGAAAAATTTGGATGCATAAATCCAACACAATCTACACCAAATCACAATATATACAATTTATTGTATATATACAATATATACTGTACAATATATATTCCGTCATCGTTTACCCACCCTACACTTGTCACCTGTTTCTTTTTTTCTCTTGAACACAAAAGAAGATATTTTGAAGAACGTTAGAAACAAGTAACCATTGACTTCCGAAAAGCAAATGCTATGGAGGTCAATGGTTACTTGTTTCTAACATTTTTCAAAATGTCTTCTTTTCTGTTCAACAGAAAAAAGAAACTCTTAATAGTTTGGAACCACTTAAGGGTGACTAAACGGAGTAAATTTTCATTTTAGGGTAAACAATCCATTTAAATGACAAGTGATTATTTAAATCTGTATGAATGAATAGTGCAGTTTGGCTCACCTTACACATACCGAAGCACACGTTACACTCACGGTGTTATCACACCATGTCATTTAGGAACATAAACATGTGAGAAAAGTTATTGTTATATCATATCTGAGGTGGGGAAAGGCACGGTCTCATAATGAAAGATGCAGACATAAAGCCAAAAGGGGTCACTCATACTTCACTGAATAAATAATAAACGGTTCATTGTGCTTTATCTGTTAATTGTGAAATATATAAAACATAAAACCGCAGCAACTAACAGAGGCGCAGTTATATCGATGTAATGAGGTCACAGGTGTGTGTTTGTAGAATAATTTATAATGGCTTTGAACCTGACTCAACCAAACAGAATCAAGGACTGGAACTATCAATTTCATAATATTGTTTGCAACACATCACAAACCTATTATTCATTATTCAAGTGTAGAAAACAAATTGATAGAAATGCATTATATGTTTTCAACCTTTAGAAAAAATATGTAATATTAATCAAGTGGTCTTTAGTTACTTGTTGTACAGGAAGAAGCTTTTAGGTGTCAGGAGGATGTACATCCCTTCTCTTAAGTTAGAAAAAAGTTCTTTCTCTCTTCAAAGGGAGCCATTAAAGTCGATGCATACCGGCGATATTAAATATGCATGCGCAGCTTGCTTCCAGAGGGAACTGCAACCCAGTGGCCGCCCATGCAAAAATGTCATTTCACCAGCTCAGATCAAGAACTATTCAATCCAGACATCAGCAAAAGTATCTGATAAGCCTTGAGCAAATCCTAGCTGCTCTAAACTTCCTTTTAATAAGAATAAATCTTGTTTTCTTCTTCCTTTTAGGAAATAACTTTTGTTACTGATAAAAAGGAATGCATTTGTTCACCAGAAAGCAAATAGACTGGCAAATATGAGACAATATCTGTTTGGGGGCATTTCCAGACGTTAGTAATAAAAAGTAATGGTGAATTCAGTGAACTGCATCTTTATCTTCAAAACATGACAAAGGTTAAACATTTCGCGTTCAGGTGATATTGCAAATAATTCAGTGTTTGCCAAAGGTCATGAGATATTACAGTACCATTAACTAAAGATCTTTAACATCTTTAAATTAGAACTCATTCAATGGCATAAAGAGAACTGTGCTTCACATATTCAATACCTGAGGACAGCTAAAAATGTCTGTATAAATATCATATCTTTGAAGTCATTGCTTACATTATGCAGTAGTAATAGTATTTTGGCAGCATTAAGTAAGAGTCCTCTGAAATAAAATAAATATTCTTTTTATTTATGTTAGGTTGCAATAATTGGAGCTCATGTTCCTGAATCCTGTCGTGCGCTTATGCACAGCACAGATGGCCGCTGTGGCAACAGGTGACAGAGTTGACATCGTGAGGGGAATGGCGATAAGCCGTCATGGCAATATCAGTCCTGCCATGACAGTCTGTCTAATGAGTTTAGTGAACTATAATTTGCACTACATTTAGTGTGTCTTTGCTATACGTCTTTAATTTAGGTTTAATACATAGTGAAAGGTAACTGACATGCAGAGATCTCACAGCCACATGTAAACATCGTAATTAAACAGTTTATAAAAAAAACTACAATAGATGTTCAGCCAGAAAATGACATTAAAACTATAATTCTGTGATAATGAAAATCCCAACAATACTGACCAAATGTTCGCCAATTGATAAATTGATAAAAGACTATGAAATTATATAAATATATACTTTTTCAAAACACATTTCTAAAATAGTATTAAGTATTGATTTTGAGATTCTTTAAATGCATTTCTTTTCACAATTATATATATATATATATATATATATATATATATATATATATATGTCTTTAATTAAACATCAAAGGGAGGAATTACTATAACCTTTAATTATCTTGATTGATGAAAAAAATCAAATGTAAATCTAAAAAATATGACCAACTAGCACGCACAAATATCACCAAGTGGCAAAAGTAAATTATGTGGAATATGTAGAAAACTCTTTCATTTTAAGAGTATTATTTTGAGGACTTTCTGAACTCAATGCCTACTCTTGAAGAAATATTTGTAGAGGATGTAGAAATGTTGCTCTCCTCCACTGAAAGTTCTCATACAAAAATTTGCCTTAGTCACACAAGTGACTCACATCTAACAGAATTCAGAGAATGTCAAATATGTCATACCTCAAACCACAAAAGACTTAAAAAGTATTACATTTAAAATTAAATTAAAATGAACCTTTACCATTGTATTTGAAGGATTAAAAAGAAATATATACTGTAGGTAAAAGTGGAAGATAAAATAATAATGGTCACACCACTGACCTCCATTAATTTTTTTTATCTGAATGGAATGTTTGCTTGGAGCTCTTATTTTGTAAATCTGACACTTTAACACAGGCCCTTTCCTTTTGTCACCCTTTAGAAAGTGTTGAAGCGCTAGTCACTCTATATTTTGTGTCTGGTCATGCATGACAGGTGAGATGACAGAGTTTGGGTTTCAGAGTAATCCAAGGCTTCACTTTCACCATGGTGCCCTCATCATTGAAGCCCTGGGCTTAGGAAGCTTTACAGGGTGTTAATTTCACCATAAATACTTTGCTGATGTTGTGTTGTCATCTGCATACCAACTGTCCCAGAAAATGTAAACCATTCATTTTAACCCTTTTAAAAGAGCATTGCATTAATATAGACATTTGCTGTTAATTTACTCACCCCAGATCAGCCAAGATGCAGTAGAATCCTCCAGTAGAACATTAAAGATTTTTGTTGTAGTCCTTAATGATCCAACAGATAGCGGCACTTTAAGAGAGAAAAAAAAAACATTTAATAGGAAAACACATTTAATATCCTTAGCTCCTCATGATAAAGGCCTAAAGAAGCAAAACAATCAATCTGTACATTACTTTTAATCCTAGCCTTGGCAAACAGTATAGTGTACGCAACCGTCTGAAGCACAAGCATCCTGTTGCTGTATTTTATTTGTTCCTAATTTTACAATACAGAGGAGAACATGTGAGTTGTTTTGTTCAAAATGACACAAAACGTGCTTATCCTATATGTTGCAACTTGTATATAAAGTTAAAAACAGCGTTAGCTCATTTCCTGATCAGAGATTAATCATGATTAATCAAGATGAATCATTTAAACAATGACCTCGAATCAAATGCCTACAGTTTAATTTCTGATTCCTTCATGCCAATTAAAACAATGACAGTGGACATTGAAGTTGACAGAAAGGAGTTGACGTGGAAAAGCTTCAGTCTATAACCATCTAGCAGTGTTAAAAGACAAATTTATTCCAGATCATTACAATTGATGTTGTATACCGATGTCAATTGTAGCGGTCAATATTTATTGTTATGAGTTTGCAATAACTTACATGCCAGGAGAGCTAGCAAAGATATGGTCAGCTGCCTAGCCATTACCGAGGTAAATATTTGACAGTATGATTAAGATTCACTGTTTCCGACTGCCGACCTGAAATTGCAACTGCCAATACAAAATGACTCCACGTGCATTACCAGTCACTTAGTCGGTCATTAGCCCAGCACGTGTAGCATCCACTGCACAGCATTAACCGCATCTTTGGAGTGATTGATTTCTACAGGGGGCGCTGTAAACCTTGGAGTAGTAAAATACATCATTTTACATCATTTATTTGACACTAATATAAAGCTATGGCAATAAAAATGTACAAACCTGACTCTTTATAAGATGACACTTTCCAAAAAAAAATACAAAAATATTTCAAATACATCACCTTCATCAGATATCGTTAAAATATAATATCCTGTAGTCATTAATTTGAAATGCTGCTAATAACAGTATTCCTAAGACAATAAATGCAGGGGCATAGTCATATGCACTCACATCAAAACAGAAATCAGCGAGTAAGATACAGATACACTGACAATATAGCTTATATGCTGTTTGAAAGATCAACATCTGCTCTATGTGTTCAACAGAGGGCTGCATGTATTTTGACCTCTGTCACCGCATCCTTTCTTTCAGTTTCCACACTCTGCCCAGGTCATCACACTGTTCCTAGTCAGACATCAGCCCAGTATACACACTCTTTTTGCCATCTTGTTTTCAGGGATGACTTTTTGCCATCTTGTATTTCTCTAGCTCCTCAATGTGACATTGAGCAGCCTCCTCTCTCAGCCCGAGACCAGCCCTGAACCATCTTTCCTCATGCCACAGTAACATGCTTCTGCCGAGGGAGTTTCACGTGGTGTACGAATCGCTATCTGCACGACAGCGCATGTGAGATGACTACTGTGGCGTCATTAAGAGCGGTTCATTTGCTATAAATCCTAAAGAAAGTCCTGCTAATCCCTGCCGAGGAAGAAAAGGGGAGCGTGCGACAGGCTGTGCATCAGCACGCTGTAAAAGTCATCGCTTTTCACAGCCTTCGTGGCACAGAAGTTCTCTCACTCCACACCAAGCCATTAACTCCTCTTTATGGGCCACCACGGGGCCACAACTGTGGCCTATAATCCTCTCTGCCACCTTCACTTGCCCTTCTTAGCATCCACAGGCAGATCAGAGGACCTACTGAGCACTCTGAAAGTGCCATTTTGCTATAAATCCAGTCTATTTTGTTGCATGTTTTTGTTTTCATTCCTGCTGGTAATGATTGTTAAAAAGCCACGGCAGAGGTCCCCTGCATTCTGTAAACAGTATATGTAATGGTCACTAAAGGTCTCAAACATCCAGTTTATCTACAGCAGAAAGAATCCTCAAACAAATGCATTTGAAATGAAAATTTGTATAAGGTTTTACAACTTTTTATGCATACTATAAATAATTGTAGATTATTCTTTACCATTCAAAAGTTTAAGGTTTGTTAAGGGTTTTTAAAATAAGCATCTTGTGCTCTTTTATTGATACAAAAATAGTAAATACATTTCATATTCTGAAATATGAACTTTATAAAGCTCAAACTATAAACAACTATAAAGTTTAAAAGAACAGCATTTATTTGAAATTATTGGAAAGATTATACAGTAAAACAAGTATGTTCTAAGACCTCAAGATACTGTCAGGAGCCGTGAGTAATGTATTAATTTTGTTTTTCATCAATATGTTCCATTTATTCATTCATTTTCCTTTGGCTTAGTCCCTTATATATCATGGGTCACCACAGCGGAATGAACCGCCAACTATTCCGGCATATGTTTTACACAGCGGATGCCCTTCCAGCCACAACTCAGTAGTGGAAAAAATATGTTTCATATACATAAATATATGTAATGCCAGTGTACCAATTGCCAATAATGTACCAAAATGTACCAACTGAGTTGAGTAAATTAACAGAAACTTTTCATTTCTGGGTGAAATATGATCAAAAGAGCTAAAATAGAAAATGAACATTGGACAACTCTGAATTGTGGAAAAACTCACAGACACTATGTCAAATAGTAAGACAACCTGTGTACAATAGATTTATTTATGTCACCATGTTCAACCTCCCTATGATCCAACATAACAACAAAGAAAAAAAAATAACCACTCACAGAACTCTGCATGAGCAAATAAATGACAGAAGCAGGACTTTTCTCTGCTCAAATAAACACTGCTGCCAGAACCCTATATGTTGTTCCATACAAGAATAAACTTTAGCTTCACACAACTGACTGTCTGATCTGAGGCTTACAAGCCTGCTTTCTTCTCATCTTTCTATATTCCTCCATAATCCACAGCTATCCTTGTCAGCCATCTATCTTTCACACACATGCACATACAGCTCCTCAGATCTCTGCTGGGTTCATGTACCTGCTGCTCTGTGTTGGAGATGAAGCTCACAGAGATGACTAGCTTTGTGACAGATGCCCTGCTTGTATATGCATATTACTTTTTTGATCTTCAATGAGTAATCTACAGGCTTGACACTAATTTAAGTGCTTGCACTCTGCTTGTTTACTGACTGTCGAAGTCATTAAGACGTTGCAAAACAGATTTCAAATACAGAAAGGCAACACAGTGAAAGAAAATAGAATGACAGGACTGAGTCTCTGGAGCGTTTTGAATCATTTTCAGCCTGGAGTCACCTTCATTTTGCAAAAAACATACTTTAGATGGCAAGCATAATCTCACTGTTATCCGCAAAACTGTGTCTTGTACAAAATGATGCCCTACTGTGCCTGTTCACAACCATTTGGTCATCAATGTCAGTAAAAACAGTGGAAAAGCAGACTGAGAGGACGTCGCCATCAGAGACTGTGCCATTTTTAAGGTACAATATCGCCCTCTTCAGGTAGGAAAACAACAAACCGATACAGAGAGAACGTCGACTGCAGACTTCCACACTCATTTTTAGTTAGGATCATGTAACATGGAAATGCATCTTATCAACTTGAAGTATGCGATGATAATAGTTTAGTGAAGCCATATTTCTTAAAAACGAAAGTGAAAATTGTGCAAACTTCAAAGACATGACACAGATGCTATGTTGTTACAGATCATGTACTGTCAAAATGCTTGGTGTAGCCTATTGTTCATTGCATTACCTTTTCCACAAGATAAAATAATATGAATTTGCTACCTTAAGCTAAGTCTATACATATTTAGGGATTGTACAAGATAATGTGAAGAGACAAGTGTCATTAAAATAGAATTCTGTGTTACTCTCACACACAACACGAGGCATATTAGTGTTACAGCTGTTAAAAGACTATACATTTTTACACTGTTCAGCTAAAAATACTATATCATGCCTAATTTATTGTACAGCAGTAAATTTGTTGATTTCTTTTTTTAAGGGCCAATATGAATTGAATCGAAATGATAAATATTTACTCACTCACACGTGGTTCCAAGCCTTAATTGGTTTCTTTATTCTGTTTTTATTCTTCTGAACATATAAGATAATTTGAAGAAAGAAAAAAGTGAAGTGAGTAAACTATCAATTTAACAAATGCTATATGCAGTTTGAAGGAAAAATTAATTTGAAGGGTTAATTTTAATAGCATCCAACAGCCTCAAAACTCATAAACGCTTGACATTCAATGATGGGCAGCATTAACCACACTGAACCAGAAATTAACAAATGCTTTTAAGATTTCAGTTGAATCAGTTTAACAGAACACTCTAGAGCTCTTTAAACAAAACAAAGTGATTTCTGGCTCACTATGATAAGCAATTAATTAAAACATAATAAAAAATTATGAGCTGAGATATAAAAAAAAGCTAAATCTTATAAAATAGAATGCTGTACTCATCATCTTATTTTTTTAATTATTATTATTTGCATCAAGCCTAATTTTTTCCCAAAACCTCTTGATCACTAGTTATTTTTCATATACATTCATTCATCCATTTATTTTCTTTTCGGCTTAGTCCCTTTATTAATCTGGGGTCGCCACAGCGGAATGAACCACCAACTTATCCAGCATATGTTTTACGCAGTGGATGCATTTCCAGCTGCAACCCATCACTGGGAAATTTTCATATACATCTTATCACAAATAATTGTGTCCTTGATAAATTATATCCAAGCACATTTAACAGTTTAATGCTGAGTAATTCCATGTAGGTTTGCCGCATATTCCCCTTCCTTAGATCCTAGTTTACAAAAAACGTTCTGGATTTAATAATATATACATACATTTCGCTGTTTAAGATTTTTTTTTATCCAAAGTGTCAATATATATTGACTTATATTGCATCAGAAGAAATAGATGTCTTACATTATACTATAAGTAGTAGGCTAATAAATATAATTATAAAAAGTGCATATTATTAGTAACAAAAGCGTGTACTGAAATCAATAATTTTATTCTAAGCTGCACTGCTTGAAGTGACTTCATTGCAACTATGTAGCAGAGCAGGAGACTTTGTGAAGAAGAGGATTTTGATGCAATCAAAACCCCTCTCTGACAAGTGCTCACTGCTGTATTTGAAGTCCAGCTTCTGTAAAATCTCTCTCTGTCATTTCCCATCCCGCTGCACGCACACACACTCACACACGCGGCTCTAGAGCTTAAATATGGTAGGTTTCAGCCCGCTCGGTTGTTCCCCTGCCCAGCATTGAACATAGTGAGCGTGTTTTGATCTAAGGGAATGACTGGAAAATAGCATGCATACCCTTTAGAGCTCTAAGCAATGAGCCTCAACATTTCTTTGAAGATCTTCTCTCTGATTTTCAGTCATTATTGATGGAAGTACAGTAGTTATTAGACAGCACACAAGCTCAAGTTTGCTGTAATGCTCTGTTTTTGAGCAGAAAAACAAAAAAAAAGCAGTGCAACAGAAATAAAATCCCTTGTGTAACTTTATACAAGATACTGAGGTCATCCAATAGTATCTGGATGCAGACTTGCATATGCAAGCTGAGACTGCATGTCTTAAACACGCAGTATCAGACACAATGCACTCAATGGAACAAGTGACGTCACTGTGAGGCGTAGAGTTAGGGGTAGGGTTAGGTGGGCACATTAAAAGCATAGCATCTGATCATCAGCATATGACAGAGAGACATTGTAAAACTAATAAGCACAGTGACAGTGTATCTTCCAGAAAAAACAAAGGCTCACTTACACAGAGCGTTATGATTCAGTACAGTACAAACTAAATTATATTTTCTTTTTAGGAAGTTGTGAAAAGCATACTCACCTTTTTGGTATTGCATAGGGGAATCTAGCATAGTTGTCTGGTTGTCAACTGACAAAGAATCGTCACTTGACTATGTGACAAGAGTCACCATTTTTAAAATTGACAGTGTTGCTGTCAGGCTGGAATGAACCATGGTTTACCCTGGAGGTGCAGACCTTCCAGTAGTCCAAAAGGAACTCAATGGCATGGTCTGAAAAATCCTCAATCTTAAAAATTATGTTGTTTGCTATTTTTAATACATCGCAGCTATCAAGTTTGCAGTGCAAATGCAAGAGTTTACTGTCCCTAATCTTAACAAACTGTACAGTATATGGAAAACGAGCTCTTCTCTCTTTACAACAATTTCAAAGGTATTTGACACAGAAAATGCTTAAGCATAAGCAAAACAGTAATTAAAGTGGAAATCTAACCACATTTAGAAACATAACCAATTCATTGAAAGTGGAATGAAAATAATCCGATTGAATTTATTGTCTATACAGATATTCTTGCGTTCATTCAAATAATACAGTTGGAGATGCTCCATCAACTTGTTCTTCTATGTTTCATGGACAGGCTTTGATTTTCCAAGATGGCAGATGGCTAAAGCATAGTGGTCCATGCCTAAAGCAAAGTGGTCCATATAGGCTAAGTAGTGTTCCTGAGAATCTATGTACATATATCTCTGATGAAATGCGCTATACAAATATGCAAAAGTCTTGCTTATTCATTTCACTAATTTCAATAATTTGTTTTAACCCCAACAGACCCCTTCGCATTTATAAAGTAGATGCTTATTAAACGTTATTTTTAGTATATTTAGAAAGCAAGAAAGCATTTTAGTGGGAATTGTTGGAATTTCTACAGATTGTACTGTACAGTGCGTCTTGAAAGTATTTACTTTTTGCTTTACCTTTTTCACATTTTGTTATGTTACAGTCTTATTCCAAATAGATTCAATTCATTATATGCTTCAAAATTCTACATACGACGCAATGACAATTTGGTGTATTAATGAATGAATGAATCAATGAATCAATCAATCAATCAATCAATCAATCAATCAATCAATAAACCAATCAATTAATTAATTAATAAAAGGTCCTAATTTTAGTTTATTTTTAGCTTCTGCTCATCTACAATATATAAGCTTGGATGGTTGATCACATGAATGATAAATAGCCTGGAAATATTCCCCACTGTTCACAAAAAGTACAAAAGGCAGTAAAGGGCTGCAGAAATAACTCTCTTCTCTGTACTGGTGTCCATCTGTCTCATGTCATCACTTGATCAATGAGAGGGCAGGATGGCGGCCTCCACGCGATGGCTTGGTGTGTTTTATGTTTCCGTCCGTGTTGTAGGGGAGTTTCCTTCATTCATCTCTCACTTTACATCATGCTTGCGTTCAGGATTGTGCTTCCCATGTACAGTCAGGTCACAGCAGGTTATGGATGTGGCCCATTTGTCAACACACTCCTGACAAGACCTTCACAAGCACCTCTGACTGGGCCACAATTTATCACCATCTTTGAATAAATGCTCCGGTTAGGAATCTCAGGGCTAGAGTAGGTTGGCTGTGTTGGAAATGGAGCACATGAGCAGAAATAAATTCTACACATTATTAAAATAAACTTTGTTCTTATATTAGCATATTTTTGTGTTTTTTTCATAATCAGTTAAAGTATCGAAAGCTAAAATTTCCTGGCTGAGGTTTTTAAGACAATTAATCACTGTGGTTGACTGTTGCCTTTTCACATCATTCTTCATTTGTGATCTCAATAATCAGAATGATCTCATCCATTTTAATAGTCAGTCATAAAGGAAACAGATTTAATGACGGTTTTGCTGCCAGATTTATTTGGCATATAATAGTTATTCCTCAGAAATGGAGTTAATGTCTTTAATTTGAGTTGACTGATTTGAAGCTGCATTCAGAGAGAGAGAGAGCGTGCCAGTTAAAAAGCAGTAATCCTAGTCCAAAATTGTTCCTCACTATACAAAAAACAACATTCTTATAAACACAGAGTAAAGTTAATGAGATGTTGTGCATCTCATCCAAAAGCACTAAAAGTGTACACATGCTGATTAATGCCTTCGGCAAAAATATATATATAAAGTTTCCTCAATTTGCCTTTCAATATTTGTTAGAATTATCCCAGTCACAAAATTAATTAGGTTTATACAAGAAACTCCAGATCTTACAGCTTTGTGGTGTACAGAACATGAATAAATCTAAAATAATGTAATTAGGTCTTTCAATAAATTTAAATTTGTAATTAAATGAATTAGATGATGAGCTGATTAATTAGTCAAATTAATCACTAATCAATCATGTCAATATTTAATGAGAAAAGCCCCCAAAGCACAAAATTCAAAGACATTGTTAGGGCAGACATGTAAAGCATTCAAAAGTTACCATGCCTTAAATTAAACAATTCACTATTAAAAGGGTTAGTTGACCCCTAAATTAAAATTATGTCATTATATCTTCATGTTGTACAAATCATGCTGCTCAAAATGTTCATAAAGAGGGTTTCAAGAGTTCACACTTAGCTGATGATTGAAAATAAGCGTATTTGGCATGCTGTCCCGGGAGAGAGCCCTGAGCTCAGAATATCCTTGAGCCCGGGGCTCCCTCCCGTTTGAGGGCGAGAGGGGAGTTTGAGCTCAGGTAGGTCTCGAGAACTCCCCTGGTGTGAACGTTCTTGAGATATGTCTTAAGATGTTATTTTTTGAGAAGTCAATTTACTTATGGTGAATGTCTTTGGACGGTGGGAGGAAACCGGGAAGCCCGGGGAAAACCCACGCGAGCACGGGGAGAACATGCAAACTCCGCACAGAAACGCCAACCGGCCCGGTGAGGGGCAAAACCGTTGGTGTTCTTGCTGTGAGGCAACAGTGCTAGCCACTGGGCCACCATGCCGCCCAGTCAGGAGAAAGGAAGGAGTAGGGGTGGAAGGGGGGATTCTTCAAGACGAAGATGACTAGAGTGAAAAACTCTGGTTATTTATAGTGTGTCTGATTGGTGCAATAAGCGAAGCTGATGCGATGCCAGCTGTGTTCAATCCTAAGCAAGTGATCCTCTCGAAATTAGTTTATAAATAAACCACACTTATTAAAATACATCCATTTCAAACTGAACTTTGTCTATGGAGTCTTGATCCATAAGACCCAGTGTGATATCTGTGTTTAGGGTGAAGACACTTTCAGTATCACTTAATATACAGTATATTCCATTTGTGTGATGATAATGAAACATTGTCTGAATAAATGTCAAAGCTGAGCTGAATATATCTGATTTTTTTTAAACAAATCTGATTAAATCTTTAATAAGCAGTCTCATATAACCTGCTTACTATTCAGAATTTGCATGAATATTGTTCATAAACATGTCTGCACACTTCTCTCACAGTATCACAATCAAATGAAAATGCACATGGATTATTTCCACACAATTACCTCTCCATTGTTATGCAGCTCATTTGCTTTGTGTGTTCAAAGAGCGATTTACAATTCAGAAATTCAGAAGTGGTCGTTTGTTGCACCAGCCCACAGCATGAGGTTCTGCCCTGTTTATCTGCTGGAGATGGACAGGTGGTGGTGTTTAAAGAAACCTCATTATTTTTCTCAAGGATGATAAGCAGCTCATTAGAGGCAGAGAGTTGCCAATGGGGTGATTTTACATAGCGTAGTTGAGGAGCCACAATGCCACTGTAAAGTTCACATTTGCATTACGGTGAATGGGACTGCACCTGTTCTCCTGCCTCAGGCTCCTCCGGAGGGAAAGCGAAGAGAAAGAAACGAAGAGATGCTGGAGCGAGTCAGTGTGTCTTAGCTTTTGATTTCCAAACAGCTGTAAGAGAAACAGAAAAAGTCACTCTGAGGTGGTTTCCAAATGTTCCGTTTTTTTAATGCGTTACGTTCCGTCCCACATGTGACAAACCCAAACCCTCGCTCCCTTTTTCTCATCTTCCTGTTCTCCCCATGCTTGGCCCGCTGTTTGTGTCAGGACTGATAGCGTAATTGTGCGTTAGATAGCAGTCGTATTGACAGGTGGCTCATTAGGAGACAGAGGACCGCAGCATGACGGAATCCACTGAGCCCTTAAAAGTTGTTTACCGCATTTTTATGGAGACGGGACACATTCAGAAACGCAGGTTCTAATGATTTGTATCTAGTTTCTGTCTTCCCAACTGGTCTGTTGCCATGGATACAAGAATCTCAAGGTGAGGGGCCACAAAGTGTGGAGAATTGACTTAAATACTTGCTGAACTTGGCTTGTCCTTCAAAAAATATGAGTACAGTAAGGTTTTTTATCAGATTATCTAAAAATCTTGGCTCAGAAGATGCTATAGATGCAATACTTCTACAGATGCTACATTTCTGTGACATTTGTGATGAGTGAGGTGGAGACAAGAACCATGGGAGCTGATTGAGGCTGGTGTCACAATTGATAATGAGCTACACAGCAGGCCTTGAGTCCCACAGAAGAAAGGCAGGAACTGGCAATCGTTTAAAGTAAACTTGAATGAAAAACATCTACCAAAAAAAAGAAAAGTGGAAGCCCTTTACAACAACTGTAAAAGTATTATAAGCCTCATTTTTCCACTGTGGCCACTCATATTTTTAATGAAAATCAGATCATCAGTTTTCTTTCTGCTTTGGCTCTATGTATTATCAAATCTTTCTGTATAGCATATACAGAATTCACTAGTTTAAATTGTACATTACATATGGTCTTTCAATGTTGCCTGTAAAGGGGAGGCACCCAAAGCTCATCAGCTGAGATTCCTCAGGGATCCATTCTTGGACCTCTCCTCTTCTTCATATACACTACACTCTTTAAAATAAGCTGTCACTGGGTTGGTCTAAAGTGCACATTTTAGTCCCTTAATGATAACATATTAGTAACTTTCAAAAAGATACTGCCCCAGTGACAGTAAATGAATTATGATGAAAGTGTAAATCTCTGGAATGCTTCATACACATACAGATGGCATATGACATCTCATACCATATCTATGCAGAAGACACAGCTATCTTATTCATTTCAACCAGGCCATCCAACAGTAGCTGCATGGTAATCAAACTGTCTGGAAGACATCTTGGCATGAACGAAAGATCATCACCTGCAGCTCAGCTTGGCAAAGACGCAGCTTCTCATCTTCCGAGTCACTCCAGTCACTCAAGCTAGGGTTATCTACAATTGTCCCATAATGTTTAACCAGGAATTTTGGGGTTATGTTTAATGATCAGCTGGCCTTCAAAGACCACACAATCATGCAGCATAACATTGGTACCAGGCCCTTCCCAAGCATGCTGCAAAACATCTTGCCCAGGCCCTTGTCATTTACAGTATAGATTGCACTATTGCTATGCTCTTCTGACTGGACTTCCATTGTGTGAAACTACGGTGAAACTACTAGGTTCTTCACACTCCTACCTCATTGCTCTTACAGGTCTACATCCCATCTAAGTCTGAGGTTGGTGGGTGAATGTAACCTCATGGCACATACCAACACATCATTCAGACATACTACTGGGTTGTGTTGCAGTATACAGTAGTGTATTGTTTCTTGTCTTCTATATAGTATAAAAAAGGCACAGTGGGATGCAGGGCCGTGACAAGACAATGACTACCTCACAAATCAGTCACTTGTCACCAACTGTTAGCATTACTATGAATCTTTTAGAAAAACATTGCAACCAATAATGTACTGGCTGATAGTCTGTAACATGCAAACACAGACAAGCAGAGTGATGCAAAAATGAAAATATCCTTTGCTGTTGTAATATTTATGTGGAAGTATGAGATTAAAAGTATGAGATGCCTCCACATGGCAGGTTGTTTCTGTGGCATCTCCACTTTCACGGGTAGACAAGAAGACCTCGTTTTGACCGTTCCCTTTATTAATGGCTCCATATCACCCAATCAGTTCTATTGCCAGTCATTACCCACAATGCATGCTGTTTTGGCACCCCAGTACAACTTTAAAATAAGAGAGCAGAAAGGCAATAAAATCCACTTATGAAGACGTATGGTGATGAAGTCAATAATATTATATTCCATAGTGTTAGACCCTAATGATAAAAGAGCTCATTCAGGAAATGGCTCTACAGTCATTGTGGAATAAAAGCATTGGTAGCAGAAGCTAGAAGAGTTTGCTTTGGTCATTAGAGTTTCTCTCCCGGTTTCCCTGTGCCTGCAGCCTACAATAAACTCAGCTTGCTTTCCCAGAATTCTCCAATGGTCTGGATGATGGAGACAGACTGAAAAATCAGTAATTGACCATGTGTGAAGGATTTCTTTTTATATGTATACAACTGCATTGCTTTATATAATCAGAAAGGGTTATATAGAATGGTATCTGAATATTACTCACCAATAATATGTGAGAATGATCTCTGTCATCATAAACTGGCAGTTAAAATCAAACTACAGGTACCATAAACATGTTTCTGAAGATTCATGTTTAAGAAGATTCTGTTAAAATGTAATATCAGCACACAGAGGGATATAGTGTAGCATTTATTTTAAAGCCAAAACATTGAAACAGGTTAGCATATTAGCATTTCTAGTTCCATCCGTCGAAAGTTATTAGGTTTCCTATTAGATGCTTAAATGGTGCTGGTTAACACGAGATCAAGATTTTTGTTGTTGTTTCATCATTACCACCTTGTTATTTGTTTAAAGCTTGAAAAAGGCAATTGCTAACAAGTGGCTAATGGGGTGGCAAATAGGACTACAGAGACTGTCAGGAAATCTCATTAACTCACTTGTTCGCCTTTACGGCCTCATTGTGTTTATGATCATGCTTTAAAAAAATAACTCAGACTTTCAGCTAAAATGTTTTAATAAAGTTGTAGAACATTATCAGCCTACTTTTAGCTTTTTACTTCTGCAGATTGTATTTTTTATATATATATATTTTTTCCGTGGTTGTCACCTTTTTCCGTGGTTGACAGAACAGTATAGAGTATTGACAGGAAAGCGTGGCTAAATTTGTGTAAGAATTTCTGTTATTTATACTTTTTATTTTACTTCAAATTTAACCTGTTGGTTGGATGTCTCCATATTTTACCCAAATTTAGGTTTAAAACATTTTTTAGAGTGTGGGCTTCAGAATTCTTTTGCTAATTTGTAAAGATAATCATGATGAGTAAAAATCATAAAATGTTGCTTGCCTCAGATTATATTTTCTTCAATAATCCAAAAGCCAACATGAAAATTCTTGTTAGATCTTAGTTGAGTGAACCTGTAACGCCCGGAGGGCGGAGGATAACAAGACGAGAGGGAGACGGATGAACATTACAAAAACGGGTTTATTAAACACTTACGGGAAACATACACGGGATGCGGGAAGACAGGACGAGACCCACACGAACCAAAATACCGGACAACAATGGACACAGACGAAAGGGTATATATGGAGGGCAGATTGATTACACAGATGACACAGAAGGGATGAACGCAGGTGGAACAGATTAACAATGACGGTGGCGGGAGAAGGACAAAGAAAGCACATGACATAAACAAAGGATGACGCGGACGAACACTGACAGTACCCCCCCCCTTTTTGAAGGCGCGTCCTCGCGCCTTCAACGGGAAACAACAAAAGAAGGAGGGTAGAAGGGGAGGGTACCAGGGAGGAGTCTGAGGAAGGAGACAGGAAGGGAACCGGAGCAGGAGGACCCAGGACACAGCCAGTAGGACGGCCCCGGGCGGAGTCGAGGAAGGGAGGGTCCATGGAGGAGGAGTGGCTGCTGACTCCAGGGGGCCGACCGAGGGAGACGCCGCTGATGGCGGTGGAGCCCAAGGAAGGGACGGAGAGCCGAAGGGCGAAGGTGACGCCGAGGCTTCTGAGGGCCGGGCGAAGCAGGCGGCTCACCCGAGCAAGGCGACGGCGGGGTTCCGGAAGCCCGCGGCGTAGCCAGAGCGACAGAGGACCAAGGCGTAGCTGGAGGGATGGAGGAGCTCAACGCAGCCGGTGGGACGGTGCGATGAGGTGCAGCCGGAAGAGTGGAGTCCAGAGGCGAAGGAAGGGCGACGACTGACCAAGGTGGAGCCGGAGGGACAAGGGAGCCTGGTGGAGCTGGTGGGCGGACGGCCCACGACGAAGACGAGGGAGGAGTGAGCCAACGCGGAGCCCTGGGGTCGAAGGGCCGAGGTGGAGTCCGCAGCTCGGAGGCCGTAGGAGCTGACGCTGGGCGACACCCTCCAGAGGGTGACGCAGACAGGTAGCGCCCACAAGCGAGCTCCATTTCCGGAGCTGGAGCGAGAGCTGGGGGGCTGGCTGACTGCAGCAGTGCTGGAGCTGGATGACTGGCTGCAGTTCTGGGGGACCGTGGGAAGCTACTCATGACCCTGGAGCTGAGGCTTTTCCGGAGGAGGAAGATTAAAAAACTGTGTGGGAACAGTTGGTTGCTGCCTAAACGCAGCGGACGGGTATTGCTGCCTAGACGCAGCGGAAGATTAAAATTAACGCTCCAGAAGCCAATGAGTAGCCTCCCAGTGTCCAGTCGCTGTCCATCTGCATAGGGGGGGTGGGCGGGACTCTCGCTGCTGTCGCGGGTATCCGCCAGGACTCCCCCTCTTGGCGGTGTTGCCGGCTCTCGCACCTGGTCAGACGGGTGATTAAGCTCCTCCATCTGGGCGCAATTCCGCTCTGTCGCTCTAGGGGGCGATGGCTCATTGGCCAGGGGTGGCTCTCCGTCTGCGGTGGGCTCTGGCAAGCGCTCCCTGCAGGTGGACGATGTTGCTTGGCTGGTCACTGGGTCGGGAGTGGCACTGACGAGATCTTCCTCCAGAAAGGCGGTGAGTGGAAATATTTTACTCGCCAGTGTCCACTCCATATTTGCGGCGATGTTGCCCCGAGGACCATCTTCGGGCGATCGTGCTCTGCTAGAGATGGTGGGCGTGCAGAGCACGTCGCCCGGAAAGCTGTTCAAAGTCGCTCGGATATGGTCCTCAGGGCTGCTCTCCCCCTGCTCCAGCAGGCGGTGATGACGAACGGGAAGGTGGGTGGGGACCAGGAAAACACGGAAGGGAGAAAATAAAACACTGAGGGGCAAAAAGACTATAAAAAGAAAATCGGGGGAAAACACGCCGCTATTTTTGGGTCCGGTATTCTGTAACGCCCGGAGGGCGGAGGATAACAAGACGAGAGGGAGACGGATGAACATTACAAAAACGGGTTTATTAAACACTTACGGGAAACATACACGGGATGCGGGAAGACAGGACGAGACCCACACGAACCAAAATACCGGACAACAATGGACACAGACGAAAGGGTATATATGGAGGGCAGATTGATTACACAGATGACACAGAAGGGATGAACGCAGGTGGAACAGATTAACAATGATGGTGGTGGGAGAAGGACAAAGAAAGCACATGACATAAACAAAGGATGACGCGGACGAACACTGACAGAACCAGTGTTATACCAACTTCTGGATTGGCCTACAAAAATATGCAATCGCTGCAGTGCTCTGAAAACTCCTCATACAATAAAAGTGACACAATAAAGCAATCTGTACTTATTGTTAGTTATATTCCAAGTCTTATAAAGCATATACATTTTAATTTTGTTCAATTGGCATGGCGTCAAAACACAAAGCACATTGTTCATTAATGTTGATTAAACTATCATGACTATACCTGTTTTTTTCTGTTTTTAAATGACAGTAGTGGCACACATGGCTCATTTTTAGGGAGGATATATGTAGGATGTGCATTTTGCATTTTGTATGTTTCCGTGCATTCCACTGTCACAAGGATCAGTGACCATTCTAAAATACTTATATATTATTTATTTCATGTTCTGTAACTGGAAAAATGGGACCTGCTAAATTTCTTTTTCCCAAATGTTTCCCAGTATGTTACTAAATCCTGTATAAACATGATAGCTCAAAACCTGGAAACAATAAAAGTTGCGCTAACCTTCCAAATACTAACGTTTTTTTAAAAGATTTTTATTTAGTTTTTTAATTTTGTTTTACTGCAAGTCAAGATAAATGCAAACCTCCATATAGACAATGTTTAAACTGCATATAGTATGAGCACATATGTGATTAGACTACAATTTTTTCAGTCCAATCACATACGGATGTTAAATTCAATTAAGGGCAAATGGGATGTAAAATGTTTTATAAATTTTTACTTTCAATCATTTTTAGAGATAGCAGAAATTTTATTTGACTGGATTGGTATCCTATAGTAGACATTAATGAGGTCAAATGTGTATACTATAATGGCCACAAAAGACCACCTATTCTCTGCATACAATTCTGAAGCATTTTGGGACATGTTGATGAACTGCAGTGCTTTAGTCATGTTTTAGTGATGTGCATTGCTTGAAGTTACTACCAAGTTATGCATGTAATTAAACACTCATAAGCAACATTAGTTTAAACAGTTTTGCCCTGTGTTTTTGTCCCCAGCATGCTGGTCTAATAGCTGAATGAGTTCAAGCTTTGGTATTTGGCATCTTTCACTTCACTGGCAAAATGCAAGATTTTTATCACTTAAAAAAACTCTGAACCCAAGATAATCGATTTACTAGAATTTTTGCCAATATTTCCAATGGCTTATCTTGGAAATGATGAAAAATGGTAATTGGGGGGCTTGCACAGCCCAGGGTGGCAATTTGTGGCCTAATGAAGCCATTAACCTGACGACACCGAACCTGATAGTGGCTAAATTAGACTGAGTGTGGAATTATGAGCATCAATTCAATATGATCACGGTTGCAAAGCAAATATTACATTTCAAGCAGGCTAAGAGAAATATTATCTGCTTTGAGTAACAAAATAAATGTGCTTACAGAGTAGAAACAGGATTTTGCTGCCGTCTGTAGCTGTATATTACATTTACTGCCAGACTGAATTAAAAACACGACTGATTTGCATGAGATTTAAAACTATTTTTCTCATGAAGTCAGTATACTTTCTTCACTTTAATTTTCAGTAAGATCTTGTTGCCTTGACTTAAAAAAACACACACTTGGTTTTTTAGCTTTTCTAATTTGAATTTTCTTTTCTCATTTTCAAACAAAACAACAAAATATATTTTGCTAAATATAATATATGAAATCTATTATGCTTTTAAGACAGTCTGTGAATGTTCAGGGAAATACCATCCATGAGACTAACTAAAATTAACTGAAATTTAAATCAAGGTTTAGAATAAAACTAATTTAATAAGGCAAAACTATTATAACCTTATTTGTATCTACAAACTCTCATAAAGTCACTGGTCCTAGCATCGGCACTTGCTCCACCTCGATATTTCACAAAGATCTTATTCATTCATTCATTTTCATTTCGGCTTAGTCCCTTTATTAATCTGGGGTCGCCACAGCGGAATGAACCGCCAACTTATCCAGCATATGTTTTACGCAGCGGATGCCCTTCCAGCTTCAACCCATCTCTGGGAAACATCCATACACACCCATTCACACTCATACACTACGGACAATTTAGCTTACCCAATTCACCTACCGCATGTCTTTGGACTTGTGGGGGAAACCGGAGCACCCGGAGGAAACCCACGCCAACACAGGGAGAACATGCAAACTCCACACAGAAAGGCCAACTGACCCAGCCGAGGCTCGAACCAGCGATCAGCGACCTTCTTGCTGTGAGGCGAACGTGCTACCCACTGCGCCACTGTGAGGCCATAAAGATCTTATTATACCTGATATTTAATACCCATTGACATTTGTGACTGTCATTTTTTTCTGAGAAACAGCGCACTATATGATAACAGCTTGACACTCTATCTATCTATTCGCATCGTAGTGGTCTCTAACTCAATAATTAGCCTGTAAAAGAGATTCAGGCTTGTTTGTTTGCCACTGTGATTGTGGTCTCTGCGCTGTTCTTGTAATCTTCAGCTTCATTCCACAACTACGATGTCACATAATGCATGGCTGATCAGTAAACAAATTCTAATTACAAGACACTAATGAGAGAAAAAGCACAAGAGAAAGAAACAAAGGAGCGAGTGAAAAGCTCTTTCACTAGCCGGTTTGCTTCAGATTCCTCAAAGGTCATGTCCTCTCCTTGCCTTTACAGAAGTGAAAGAGTGTTCGAGGGCATTTTTTTTTGTCTTTCCCTGATTATTTCCCTCTCTCTGTCTCTGAGGCTGTGCCATGGTTCAGTGTATCATTCATTAGGCTACAGCAAGCCATTAGTGTCTCCAGCTCAGGGAATGTGCAAACTCATTGTGACTCCATGTTTAGCATATAAAGTAGGACCCCATTTCTCTCCAAATAAATATCAATGACAGGCCTCGTTATGAGACATGGTTGAGCTTTGTAATTATATGGATGCTCTATTTTGGACTAATAATGCGGTTGCAAATAAACTCACTCTTTGAACAAAGCTTCTACACGAGCTCCCTGGCGGAGCGTCAAACTCTTAAACCAGGTAAATATGGCATATATTAGCTTGTTTTGCACAAATGTTATGTTATATAAAGCTTTTATTGATTTTGGTCTGATAGTTCCAGATAATCCAGCAAACAAATCAAAGGCTGCATCTTCAGAATGGGCTTATAGTTGATATGTAATTTCTTTGCTTGTAATGTAATTTGTGTAATGTAATGTACCAAATTCGCCATATTGTCATGTGACCTTGCAGTGTAAGTTCCTTCACTGATTTTCACAAATCCTCTGTTGTGGCCTCATAGGATAGTAATGAGTTTATGATATTTTAATAGTCATTTCACACAACACTTATTGGGCACTACAATTTGGGGGAAACATTCCAAAAGTGTCAATACTGTACATAATGCTTTTAAATTACTTCTAAAAAGTGTGAAATCTAAATACAGGCAAATCTACATGATCAACAAGTTAGTTTAAAAGTGATCTAGTTGTAAAAAAAAAAAAAAAAAGTAAGATTGTAAGAGAACCGGGCTGCACGGTGGCACAGTGGGTAGCACAACTGCCTCACAGCAAGAAGGTCGCTGGTTTGAGTCTCGGCTGGGTCAGTTGGCATTCCTGTGTGGAGTTTGTATGTTCTTCTCGTGTTGGCGTGGGTTTCCTCCGGGTGCTCCGGTTTCCCCCACAAGTCCAAAAGACATGCGGTACAGGTGAATTGGGTAGGCTAAATTGTCCGTAGTGTATGTGTGTGAATGTTTCCCAGAGATGGGTTGCAGCTGGAAGGGCATCCACTGCGTAAAACATATGCTGGATAAGTTGGCGGTTCATTCCGCTGTGGCGACCCCAGATTAATAAAGGGACTAAGCCGAAATGAAAATGAATGAATGAATGAATGAATGAATGAATGTAAGAGAACCACAGCTCTCTTAAAAAAGATATAACAGGAATTTTCCTGTTGACATCTGGATTGTTTCAGAAAATAAAATCTGTAAGTAGCACAGTAAAATAGCATCTGTAGTATGATTTTTACACATCATATTTAATCTTTACAAAAGAACATACAAATGATGAAGTTCACATTCTAAAAAATGTTTAAACCTAATTCTGGGTAAAATATGGAGAAACGAAAATGTAAGTAAAAAAAAACCTAGCAGTTGGGTTTTAAGAGGTTTGACCCAAATTTAGCTTTGAAACAAGCTAGCATTTTGGCATAAAATGTTTGGTTGCTATGACCTCCTAAAAAAATATGTGGACATTTTCTTTCCCATCTGGGCTTGACGTCACCTTAATGCACTTACAGCCAAGGTATTCATCAAAAATTCTGCATTTCTTCTTCTTGTTTTTAGCAATTATAAGCTGCACTGCTAGGATAGTCATTTTTAACTGCAGTCCTGTCTCCATTATGCTTGCCTTGTTCACTGTTGTTTGCTAGGTTACCAATACTGCAGTCAGCCGCTCTAACAACTTGAAGAAAACAGATCTAAATCGCATTTGGGATTTCTTCTTTTTTTTTTCAAACTTTGAAAATATTTACTTCATGTTAGGATAGAAACCCCATAAGTGTGAAACAAGATAACCCAGGATTCTGTTTACCCAAGAGTTCCAAACGAGTTTGTGTACTAACCCTAACCTACACTTACCAAATTAAACTGCAGAACGGGGGTTCACATCACACAAACACGAGTGAGATCTGTTGCAGAATTACTTTTGTGAAAAATGTTTCCTCTGGCCTGTTCGTAGCCTCTTGAGGTGAAGAGAGCAGATGCATTTAAAGAAGCAAGCGCTGACCCATCGCCTACACCAGCAGTCCCAGTGGACACTGCGGGAGCACTGCTCTGCTGACCGAACACTTATCCTGTCTCCTGCAATCTGCCCAACACGCTTCCCGACAGGAGCAAACCTCCAGGAGGACAAACAACAGCCTGTGGTACAGAGGGAATGCAGAAACACAAATGCATAAACACACTCCTGAGGATTATGTTTCTCTGTGTGTGTGTGTGTGTGTGTGTGTGTGTGTGTGTGTGTGTGTGCTTGGAGAACGACAGCTGATTTATCCCAGAGATCAAAGAAATTTCAAAGCTCCCCATGGCACAACAGACAAAGGTCTAGTGTTGTGATCTGAACTACTGGCCTTTTGATGGCTATATGTATTCACTCCTCATCTCGATCTGAGTGAGTGCAAATGATCTATAAGGACTACAAGGCTTTTATATACTGCAATAACATCATTAGGAGGCTATGAAATGTTGTCTTATTTTTGTTTATTTGACAACGACGATATATCTGTGGTTTTAGCTTATAGCTCATGTGCTACATCTATACCAGATTTGGCATCAACTTAAAATAAGTCACATTCACACAGCTGACTTAAACAGCTGTATTGTGCATGTCAAGCCAGTAGTTGGTGATCACTTTACTGCAAAAAAACAACAACAAACAAACACTACATACCATATGGTCCTGAAGTCTGCCATTGTTTTGGTTGTCTTATCCATAGATATAGATTGAACAAATACTTTACATTTTTTTGTAGTTAACAAGAACATGATATAGTTTTCAGAAAGTTGGATTATAAAAAATATCTCCAAAACACTTATTATGGACGGCCACTTTAAAAAAATTAAATTTAAACATTTAAATTTTAAGTTAGAAACACTTTAATAAATGTAAGCATAATCAAATCAATGAAAAAACTGAACTGTGTTTGACCGTAAATTTTTGTCACATCAAATAAAGGTTAACTAAAACACTATATACCAGACATTAAGATAAAAACAATAACATTGCAAGTGTATTTACTTTGCTTTAAAAGCTTTAACCTGTGTATAAGACTGAACCATGGTCTTGTTTAATTTATTTATGTGTATATAATTAAATCCATAATTATTTTCCTTTTTTACTGATCTTAGTGTTTTAAAAAATGTCTGCGTTCAATAGAGAAAAAAAATTCTCAATAGTAATTCATAAGGATGCCGGTCGCTGGTTTTAATGCCAAGTATCACCATGTCACATTTATTAAGTGAAATTCTTTGATTTTGCACCATTCACTGTGTTTAAAAGAGTGAATGTGTGAGTCTTTGAGCTAATGTTGATTCAACACAACACTATTAGCAAACAGTGTTTTTTTTATTATAATATACATTATTTGCCATGTTGAATAAATAATACATTCATTATAATTGACGAAACGTCACATTTCTGTGTAACAATCAGTACCGGAGGTATCAATCCGCCTATCCGATGCTTGGTCTAATCATAAAGTAGCTCTGGTTAATTTGCAGATAATCACTAGAAGTGTCAGAAAGGAATACATGGACTTGATAGAAAACTTGGCACGGCTTTGCTAAGATGTAAGGCCATTAGCAGCTGTGTTGACAGGTGAAGATGAGCCATGCTCTTCTAATTCAATAACTGCCTGTCGCTCACAGCAAAGCGCACTTGTGCTCTCTCAAATTACATTGATGGATCATGACTACATGTGGCAAAACAGATTTGCTAGGCGTGAGAAATGGCTCGCAATTGTCTGAAATGTGGTTTTGATAACAAATGGGGTGGATGACTGGGGAAATTATGGTAATGATTTGAGGTAATAGAATCAGTTTGCGTCAAACTATAAAGCTGAGGGCCGTGCGATTCCCCAAGGAACCTGAGGAGAGGTTTTGAACTGAGCATAACCCCGTATGTGATGTGGGCTTCGCCATATGCGGTGAGACAAACATGCTTAATTAGTGAACAATGCAGAGGTAATTTTGCTGGCACAGTAACTGCGTTTATTTCTTTATTGATATGCTTGAGCTGCAGGCTCAGCGTGGAAAGTGACTTTAGTGGTTGATTAGGGTTATCAGAATATAAGAACACTTCTTCAAGCAATAGCAGGTACAAAATCAATGTGGCGAATCCATTAGCTTTTTACAGGTGAGTTACTATTCTAATCCACTGACCCTAATTAATTGACTACAAAACTACTGAGATAGCGAGACACTTGATACAGTCATAAACAGAACCAAGTGTACTGGTTATTTAGCCCATCATTAAGTGCATTTATTTACTTATGTAAATATCTGTAAATATATATCTATTCAGTTTTTATTTTAATTTCAGTAATATTATTAAATAATATGCAAATGTTTATATATAAGAAATATTTATCTTTTAGAGAGGTATCTTATATGCGAGGCTTTGTTTAACGAACAAGTGGTTCTAATTGGATTTGCATTGTGTTCATTTTTAGTTACTATACTTCAAAAATTTACATAAATCTGCAAATTTGTTACTAAATTCTGCACACAAAAGACAAAATAAATAAATAAATAAATAAATAAATAAATAAATAAAGTTCCACAGATTCTGTTTGGCATTGACCATGTAGAATTAAACAATTAATAAATATAAATTTTTAATAAATGCCTCAATAAATCCCCGTACGTCTCTTTTTAAATTTACATTTTATTGATTGTAATAAATTATTCATAGCATTTCTAAGTGTTTACAACAAATATTAAGCAGCACAACCATTTTCAACCCTGAAAATAATGGATTTCTGAAGGATCTTGTGACTATGAAAAACACAAGAGAGGATATTTTTAAAAACTTTTACAGTAGCCATTGATTTTCATAGTGTATTTTCCTACTATGGAAATCAGATTCATTAAATAAATCTAAATATCATTTTTCGGTATTCAACAGAATAAAACAACAAGTGACGCATGAGTAAATTATGACAGAATTGTCATTTTGGGATTGAACCATCATGTCCAAAAGAATTTCAAATGGCAGTAGCCTATTTGTAAAAAACAACAACAACAAAAAACAATCTTCAACCTAAAACTAAAGTTAATGAGATTTTCGGTCGAATATTTTCAAGGCCTGTGGTTTGTTTTGCTGAATGCCTGTGCATGAGAAGTAAACAGGAAGAGAAATGAAAAATGGCACCTGAGACACAAACTGCAGCTGAGTGGCAGCTCTCATCAATAATTCTATGTGATCTCCAGAGGAAAAGAGTGTGTTGCAGGTGTCTTACAGTAAAGTGAAGCGGAGCAAAGACACTATTTCATATTTCTCAGATGACTCTGGGTTGTCAGCGACGGTCCAGGACTGACAGGTGATTAATATGTGAAGGGTGTCATCCTGATGCCGACTATCCAGCAGTGGTGTCACCTGACTGTCTCTGAGATGACCTGGATTAATGCCAGCTGGCAACACTTTCTTACATGACGGATCGAAACGCAGCTGTTTATTCGCAGCACTGGTGAAGTAAAACCTCTTAAACTCAAAAAAAAAAAAGTTTCCCCTGAAACTTTCTAAAGCTTCATGAACTCTAATGTCCCTGACTTCGATCCTGTCTCTCCCATTCCGATGTTATTTCTCAGCAGGGTCTCTTTAACATATTGCTTTTTCTCTGTATGGATTTTTAGAGAAATGTTGTATTTGACAACACTGTGATAGACCAGAGCCTCAGATCTCGAATGCAGAACGTATTCTCCGAATATAACCGCTGACAAGATCGTCAGGAATCAAAAGCCTACTACAGCTTAGCAGCCGTGGTTTAAATGTATTGGCAGGGGATTCAGTGAAGTTAAGAATAGACCTGTGTTTTATTGTAGCAGCTCTCACCTCAGTGTTCCCCACCTTAAAATGTGCAGAATCCCTCTCTGTTTACTGTGCTAGGAATGAGAGACTAAATATAGATGCTGGATTTGCAGAACATCACAAATGATGTTGGAATGTCAGACAGATCGTTAAATACTGTAGACTGATAGACATATAGACAGACAGACCACCCTAGAACAGGGCCCTGACAGTAAACCTCAAAAAGACCAACATTATGGTCTTTCAGAAAGAAAAGAAAAAAAAAAGGTGTCAGGAATCTTTCTATTTATATCCATCTTTATACTGTATGTCTATCTGTCTCCATAAACCTAAACCTAATCTAACCCTAACCTATTAGATTTGAATCAAGGGACAAATAGACATTTAAATATCGATGGATGATAATGATGGACGGACAGATGGATGGGAGGATGGATAGATAGATAGATAGATAGATAGATAGATAGATAGATAGATAGATAGACAGACAGACACTGTAGATAGTTAGTGGGTTTACAGTATACAACATACTTTGTAGAAATTCTGTGAATTAAACTGCACGATTGATTTTATTTTACATTTTTGCATTTATGAGGAAAAAGCTTCATTATTGATGTGACGCCTCTCCATTATTGGTGTGACATATGTGAAAATGCCACTTGTGTGACTTAAGTAAATCAAATATATATTTTTAAAAACACTGACAGAGACATTTACAGTTACAGTACTGTAAAAATAGAAGCCTACACAAAGAAACTTAGAAAGGGTTTCACTATTTTGGTGAAAACTTTATTTTTTTCATGGCAAGGTTGACATTCACATGGAATTGCTCATGTGCTAAAACAGCCACTGCACTCCAGAAAGTATTTTGAGTATATCGTGTTGTATAAAACTCTGATCACACTGTAGGTAACATTTAAACAACCAAAATAGCAGACATACACATCATAATCAATTATACAAATGGACTTTTTAAAATGCCTTTTTACAAGAGCTCTTTGGTTGATATTTCATTTTAAAATAATGATTGACTTTATTCATAAATGATATCTGCTGACCCTAACTGATTTTAATTACTTTTAAATCAAAGTCTTACAGTAAGTTTCTGTATTACCAATTTAGTTTCATTCATTTCATTCATTTTCTTTTCGCCTTAGTCCCTTTATTAATCTGGGGTCGCCACAGCGGAATGAACCGCCAACTTATCCAGCATATGTTTTACACAGCGGATGCCCTTCCAGCTGCAACCCATCACTGGGAAACATCCATTCACACACATACACTGTGGATAATTTAACATACCCAATTCACCTATAACGCATGTCTTTGGACTTGTGGGGGAAATCGGAGCACCCGGAGGAAACCCACGCCAACACGGGGAGAACATGCAAACTCCACACAGAAATGCCAACTGACCCAGCCGAGGCTCAAACCAGCGACCTTCTTGTTGTGAGGCGATCATGCTACCCACTGCGCCACCGTGCAGCCCACCAATTTAGTTTAGTTTGCACATCATTTTCTTGATTTTACTGTAAAAAAAGACCAAATTGGTAATAGAGAAGTAACAGAGAAGAACTCTTCTACTACTCTGATTGACTTACTGCTGATCAAATGTTGTTTACATTATCAATATTCTGTCACCACGGCAACTTGAATTTACACTTTAAATCCACACAACTGTCTGAAAGTTTTTAATCCTCTGCTTTAATCTAAAGCTCTTTTTACTCTCTAGTTTGACAAGTTTCATCAGTTTGTCTTCTTTGAGAAGTTGATCTTCATGGAGTAGCGTCGCCTCAGAAGAACCAGGGCTCTTCCTGCACACCTGAAAGACTTCTGGGTGGATGGTGTCTCTTCTGTTCTGGATCCTGTAGCTGTGGTCAGTTTAGATCACACTTACAGCTGTGTCTCTGCTTCAGGTTGGGAGGAGTGACACCTAAAGAACGCGGCTGTCCTTCCTGACCTCTGTCCAGCAGTCACAGAGTCTTCAGTGGATTCAGGTCAGCAGGCAGTCTCTTTCCATCCATGGCTGCAGTGTTGAAGTCTATCAGGACATCTACCGCTCTGTGGTCAAGCCCATGATAAAGAACCGCTGTGGTCACCGCCATACCTACAGCCTGCAGCTGGACCTGGAGATTAAACAGCAGCTATGGGAAACACTCAGGTGTCCTGTAGTGGAGGAGACGGAGCAGGCTGATGGGTGAATTATCATCACAAGAGCAGATCTGGATCCAGCACTGCTCCTGGATCCAGCACTGCTCCTCGAATCCAGGTAGACGTCAGTGAAGAGCTGCTGCCTGAAGAGCCCAGAAGAGGCCCAGACACTGAGTCCTAACACGCAGAATAACACCAGGCTGCGTATGTATATACTGTACATAGTAATAGAGCAAGTTTACAAGTAAGTTTCATTTTTTACACACTCTTGTTTCACCAATGTCTGTTGGGTGAAATCTTGTTTCACCAGTGTCTGTTGAGTTAGGTTAGGTTATGGTCCCTCACGTGGTTTGCAGCTTGACGTGCTGTGAGGGCTTGTGTGCATCAGTGATGCTGAGAGCTTCACCACTGGTACTTCACATACCAGCAGGGTCACCCATAGTGGGCAGGTCTCAGCTGAGATGCCAGACTAAGACAAACCAGCTGATTTTGGGCAGCAGCAGACCAGATTTTGCAGAGTTACAGCAATGACTAGCAATGGTGAACAGCAATGCTGTATTTTTTTCTGCAGCACTCTTCTACCTACATTTTTACAATGAAATTTGAGGGTAATATAATATAATATAATATAATATAATATAATATAATATAATATAATATAATATAATATAATATATAATATAATTAGGGCTGTCAGTTGATTATAAATGTTCATTTAGTTCAATAAAATTTAAATTTGTTATTTAGATAGATAGATAGATAGATAGATAGATAGATAGATAGATAGATAGATAGATAGATAGATAGATAGATAGATAGATAGATAGATAGATAGATAAATAGATAGATAGATAGATAGATAGATAGATAGATAGATAGATAGATAGCACACTGGGAGATGTTGCACAGGAAATCAAAGAAGATTCTGTCAGTTCAATTTCACAAAGACTCTTCAAGTTTTTCAGGCTGCATTAGTTAAGCCTTACGCATTCTCATTTTTCACAGCACTCAGAGGTGCTCTGTTTCCACAAGAGTGGCATCCATTACGGAATAAATCCTTTTGTCTTCGGAATGCTGATGTTCACTGTCACAGTCTTGGCTGATCACAAAAGCACAATTCCGTCTATTCTTCAAAGGGATGCAAACGCTGTTGCGCCTCCATATATTTTAGGACTGGTATCTAACACAAAAGTATGAAAATCCCCATGAGACCTGAATTCAACACTGGAATCCAAAAAGAAGGATGATCCGACTGCACCATTACACCTTTCTCATGAAATAATAATTTAATAAACTAATTTGTTGTTTCAATAAACACATGCATGTTGACTGGAATCTATCTGTAATTTAGCGATTCTAGTTTTTTATATTAAGAAATCAATACAAATTATTAATCCATATGTAAAAAAAACCCAAAAAACAATACAATATTGTAAATTTAATGTTATGGAAATACCTTCAGGCTCAGTACTTCCTGTAAATGGCATTTCAGCATGAAGACTGCTTCTCTGAGACCAATTTCTGTTGATGCACTCCAACACGGCATAATGCATACATGGGAAATTATCATTTGCATTATAATTTGACTGAAGGCGAAGTCTGATCTGTGGCTGTTGAAATGTTATGCTGAGCAACAGTAATCTACTATCATATTAGTATTGTAATTACTATTTTAACCCAGGGGCTCCCCAAATCTATAATATTACTTTGTGTATGTCGTGAATTAATTCATTATGCAATATCTAGGCTTTAAGCCATTCAAATGTTTGGGGTTGGTAAGATTTATGTTTTTGAAAGAAGTCATTTTCTTTTGCCAAGACTGGATATACTTCTTTATATTTATACAAACTGTGATACATTTTCAAACATTTCAAATATTTAGCTTGGTGTGAGAAAAAGAATAAAGTTCATGAGTGAAAATCAAAGTTTTTTTTTTATACTGACTGAAACTGTCAAAGTAAACTCACTGCAAAAGCCTAATAATGTATGCAGTTGCTGTAGATAAAATGCTGCTATTTTTCCTGAGATGATGGCTTTTAACCTTCTTCTAAGGCTAAACAGAACTGAAATAGCCGACGTCAAGACTATACATTTTAACTGAGTTGGTTATGTACTCACATACTACCCATATATGCTCCCTGTGTGACCTTTGGTGATAAAAGAAATAAGTCCAGCTTAAATGAAAAATATATATATATAATAATAAAAACTAAAACAACTATAATTTATAGTAGATACTAGTGTTTTTGAACCATACTAAATCAGATCAGTTGGATTAATTTGATGTGGCAATTCTAAAGTTTCTGTGGTAACACGACTAATACAAACAAATTACCAAACACACAAGTTTTCTACATAGGGTATATTATACCCTATGTAGAAAATATTATACCCTATGTACACAAAAGATCACCGGAGTACAAACTAAAATAACCTATAATACAGTAATTTTAATGTTCACTATAGTTAATATTTACAACAGTAAGCAGTAGCATTTAACAAAGCATAACAATAAACTATAGTATAGCATTTTTTTTTTACATCAGGTATACACTAAAATAAGATAAAACACCTGCTAAAATTGTTGGAAAACTACGTGCACTTTCCATAACTGACTACAGCATCGGTCTCGTAGATGTTACTCAGAAGCAATAGTAGGCTACTCAGACACGCATAGTACGTTCAGACACGTAATAGTACGTTTGATATAAGCATAATCAAACACCGCATTTCACAATGGGAGAGTGTACAGCAACTTTTTCGCAATTATTACAACCATTTTTATTATTACCGACTACTGTGACGCGTGCTTCCGCCACAAGCTCAGATCGTCGGATGGCGGAAGCACGCGTCATAAAGCTCGTTCCACGTTACGTAAAGTGCGTTCTACATTCCTCAGACACGGAGACGGTCGCAAGAGCGTAACCGGTACATACGTAAACGGCGTCGAGAATGGCGTTTCCGCAGTGGGCTCTGAGTTTTGTGCGGTGCGCAGCGTGAGTGTTTTAGTACCGAGCGGAGAGGAGATGCACACGGCACTCGAGTGAGGTAAACTATATAAAACCCGCTTTGTTTTCACACACTCCCACAACATGGACCCGAGCAGCTTCAGTTGGGTCAATGAGAGCAGGGATTTAAGATCAAATCCTGCAATGTTATGATTTTGCTATTGATTTCATGGCTTTCGGCGCTAGCAGTGTTAGCTGCTGCTGTTCAGATTTATCATCTTTCCGTCGATTGCGCCGTTTAAAAGCTGCTGTTCGACTAATTGCGTTTTTCTACTGTAGATAAACGTGTTTTATGTAAATCGTGATTGTAAAATAAACATTTGTTCACTTAGGCATGGATGTAACGTTAGGTTTAATATGCCGTGAAGGGGAAGTTTGGGTTTTTAATCGCATGTTCAGGATCAGTCATGTGAAGAAGTTAAGGGTGTTGGGGGTAATCCCATGCTGTTATTTGTAAAAACCACATATTCCTGTTTTTATGGTTTTCTTCAGCGTGTTGATCGATTAGTTTTTTTTACGTATCTGTAAACGTATGCTTTAATATTTTAACAGCACATTTGCACTATGACATTAAAGAGCACATTAGAATGTGTGTTGTGTTTTGTTAGTATGCTGTAATAATGTGTATTCTATTTAATGCCATTTATTTTGCACATTTTCTGGTCTCAGACCTTGACGCTGCAGTATGCCTGTAAATGATAAATGTTGAACTAGTAGATTCTATTATTATCCAGTTTAATGAAATTGCAACCTGTCTCACTGAAAAGTAGCCAAATCGCTTTTAAGACCAGACTGATTAGGCTAGCATACCAGCTAATACAGCTTTTTAAAAAATGATTTATTTTTACTAAAGTCAATGACTCTTTGTTTTGTAATATGACATCAGAAAGTGTTACTTAAATAGACACATGGAGCTGTTTGAAACTAGTTTACTGCTATTGGACAAGCTCAAATCAGAAAAAATTTGAATGCAGGAAGTGTGACACGATGTCTGGACAAATGGCAGTGCTGCTGCAGTGCTCTGATAATGCCATTTTCCTGTTCAGTAAGTGCACACCTGCAGAAACCTCTAACCGTGTTATAGTAGCTGGTGTTTGTGAATCTGCAGATCCTCTAATAAAGACAGATGTTAACTGTGTTCATAATTTGAAGAAAATAACATAATTAAAACTAGACTGTCATGAAATGCATTGATTTGTCAAGGACACTTCATAATATTCACCTGTTCTGAAATGACTTCTATTTCTGTAAAAAAAAATTTATACCTCTGCTGACGGCTATGTCCGATTTAATTAATTTCAATGTATTGTTTTGATGTAAAAAAAAAAAAAAAATCAAGCAGTTTTGGTATTCAGTCAAACGAATGATATAAACCGATATAAAACATGAAGATTTAGCAGAATAATTGCATTAAAAAGGAGAGAAAGTAGGGATAAGGTTAGGGGTGTTAGAATGCCAGTCTGTCAGTAAAGTTCATAAAAGATGTAAGATGCTGGATCGAGTTGTGGCCATCACCTGTGGCGTACCAGACAAAAGTATCCCCAACCTGTTCCAGAGAATTAATCACTAAATTTTCAGTTTTTATATCTGGGAAAAAGATTAATTCACAGCTTTTTAGAATTGACACTGAATTGACAACATTTTCAAAAATGACTGATCAAAAAAAAAATTTCCCTGTCCAACCCTTGATGTTTTAGTTATATTTTGTGCAGAAATACAATGTGATATCATTGTTACCAGAATCCAGAATGGTATTGCAACTTTGGACTTCGTTTCTGTCAGTTATTTTCCTGAGGGTCTTTGCAGCCAGATAGTAGTTAAGTCAGTATTCAGTACTGATGGACATCTAGAAATGTAAAATATGTCAAATTTAATTAATGTAAAAAGAAAGATTTGGGTAGAATATGATGATAGATGCAGTGGATTATTTGTCATAAAATCCATCCTTCTAAGCAGCAGTATTTTTGTGTGATATTTGCTTTGGTTTATGGAGATTGCTGGTCCAGTGTGAGAAGTAGGTGTTGTCTGACTTGTCCGCTTTTGTTTTTACACTCCTCCCTTGACTCCCACTGCCAACTTTTGTCTACTTTAAAGGCGAGGTGTTTGGCATTTCAGATGAGCTTAAGAGCTTGGGCCTGTGTACGTTCTTGAGGTGCTAATTAGTACTGTTGTCATGACGTCATTTTCTTATGCCTCTAGAGTCATTAGTGGCATTTAGGTTGAGGTGATTACCTCAATATAACCTGGCAGCAGAAAATAATTGTTCAGCAAAGATGGCAGATATTGATAATTAAAAAAAATATTCATTGTAATATTTATAGACGATAAATGGGGAAATGCTGGATGAGATGGACTACATAAATAAAATATTGTGTGCAAAAAAATTGTCTATCCATAGTCTATTTTCAGTAGCATAGAAAATTACAATAATGAAACCCCAAAGTCAAAGCTTTCTGTTGAGTAGTGTTGCAAATTTGCATAGCCACCTATTATAGGTGTGGGCAACTTTCATCTTCATGTAAAACCCCAAGCTGTGCAGATTCCCATTGAAATAATTTTGTCCACAAAAAGTTGCCGAGCAATAATAAAGGTTACTTCACCTTTAATCAGAAAAGGACACATTTCAAGTTCAGGTCTTGTGTTATAAACTGAAAGCAACAGGCAGACGTTCGTAAGCATTGATATTTTGTTACAAACCAGGTGTTCCGTTAGATAATAGTGATACACAGACAATTTCCTTGAAAGGGACATTAGCAACAAACACATTAATGTTCTCACCCTCAGGTCACTCCAGACATAATTTCCTCTGTGGGGGATTATCTTAATTTTTTTTGAGAAATACCTCAGTAAAATGTTTTTTTTTTAAGTCTTATGGAATAACATGAAGCTAACTAAATGACTTTATTTGAAGTTCCATTTTTGAGTGAACTACCCCTTTAACTTGAGAAAATGTTGATTTTCTTTGAAACTTGTTGATTCCTTCTGAAATCTATGAACTGTAGTCTCAAACAAAGTTGCTTTACAGGCTGGCATTAGATCAGACTTTGTAAAATACGTGTTGGCATTTCATCATGTAACTTTTGTAGACTTCACAATTGGCAATAAGAACCAAATACTCACATGGCCAGCTATAGGTGCCTGTACTGAGCTGTTAAGCGTACGTACACTCTTGATCTGACAGATTAAATGAACATGTGCTCAGTGGGTGGGGTCTTGTTAGGGATAAGTATGCGTTGCATGTACATTCTTGAGATCAGGTCAATTTATATAACTTCTGGTCAGGTTTATATAACATGTCGTGAGCATTCAGTGTCTATATGTATTCGGTGTAAAGTCTAGTTATACTGTAGAGTACCAACAGTCAGGAATAAGATAATAACATACAACACTCTAAGCCTCAAGTCTCAACTGAACTTCCTTCCTGAATTTGGGGCAAGGTGTGGAGGTTTCAGTCATAATGAATGCTCGTTCTGATCCAGGGATTAAAAGGCACTAAACATACAGAGACAAATATATTTGAAGTCATGACTTCAATATCACCACAATTTTGTGCCACGTCACTATAACAGTGTTGCTTAACTTGACAAATTTAAGATGTGTAACACTACAGTTTATGCCATATCCTGTTTGGAATAAGCTATTAAGTCATAGCTGAGTCTGCACATAAGACTTTTTTTGTTTTTTTTTAATCCATGGCACACAGGAGTTTTAAAATAATATTTGTGAAAGCTTTATTTCCATTTTGTGTAAAGCTGGCAACTTTATTTCAGTGGATAATAGTAGGTGTGCATAATATATTTTAGAAGTGTACATGATTTCTTTTCTTTTTTTTGTGGCAGTTGAAGCATGCAAAGATTTTGACTTTTTAAGTAGATATAGGCTATTATCTAATTGTTGTCTTAGTGTGAGGTACATATATATATAAAAAAGATTTTCATTAGTATCAGTCCATTTCTGGATTACTTCCTACTTATGTTTCTCAGTAGTTCCTCTCTAATGAATCTCCCCTGTAGCCCCCGCGCACCATTGTTAAAACTGACCTGACAAGCGTTAAAAATCCCTCTGATTAGTATCTGGCCTTCTCTTTGATAATCAACTCTCTTCATTTCAGATGGTCTGAATAATAGCCCTCTGGTGTCTGATGGACACCACAGAATTGGCTCTTACATGGAAAATCAAAAGCCATCAAATGTTCTCTCCTTTATCATCCATAACAATGATGGACCATTACTTACGGTGCAGGCTTCTTCCTTACCATTTTTAAGCTTTGCTGCTGACCTTTGAGGCCAGTTTAAAGAAGTTGTTGTGCTGAATTGCATAAAGTTGAAAGCAATACAACCAAATTGCATGTAGGTAGTATCAGATCAGATATATTGTTTGGACTGACTTGCTTAATACAAAAACGTTTTGATTAGTGGAGCTGTTTTCCTGAATGCATGGACGTGTCAGGATGCTTATACATCGCCTTGAGGTTTTTTTTTCCTTTCTGTATTTGATGGCTACTTCAGGGCATATTAGCTGAAATCTCTCCCTCCACCCACTCCAACAACACCCACCTACCAATACTTACAAACACACACATGTCCAGTACTCCCTCCCCTCTGCATTAAATCACCACACTTGAAGAGTTCAAAGCATCAGACCTCATTCCATATTGCAGTAGAAGAGCGTTCCCTGCTTGATTTGTCTGCATATGACCTGTTCCTCCACCTCCTATTGAGACAGAAAGAGGTAAGCTGTCGCATGCACCTGCAGCCTGACCCGCAGATCCTAAACTGATCTGTACGGCTCATATTCACTCTGGATAGACTACCAAAAGCCAGTCCTACTTGTGTGAAAATCAGCATTTGAGTAAGGCGAAGGCAGCGCTTGAAGGTGACTACCTTACTTTAGATTTGGTGGTTTTGAAAGTAATCCTTGGTTTTTGCTGGCAGTATTTTGGATAGATTGCTTACCGTGTGTTTGATTTGGTTGCATTATTAGAGTTAGCCTAACCCACTCTCCAAATATTCCAAGGTTAATCCAGGTCACTCAACTGATGTTGCACTGCATTTTATTTTCTCTCTTCATGTGACCAGGGCAATTCTGTTCTTCTTTTATGAGATGCAAACTGGTTTATGATGAAAACAAGCAAGTTTATTGACAGGTTGAAGTACTTGCTGTTTGGGTGGAAAACATTTCAGTTGGTTCCTAGTTTAACTACAGTAGTCAAAATTTCAAGTGGATCAAAAATGTTCTAAGACAAGACTGATGAAAAATTTTGATCCACTTCAAATGTTGAGTACTGTAGATCATCTTGCATTTATATTCATTAACCATGTTGCTACCATGCATCGGGGTGCTGTTTTCCATATGGACCAAATGACATGCTGTTCTGGACTTTCTGGAATGTCAGTTTATTTTAAAGGTGTGTGCGTGTTTGTTTGGAGTCAATTGGGTCATACTTTTCAAGGCTTTGATTCTTGACTCCACCCGAACCCACACTCAGTTCCCTTTAACCAGTGGTTGGCCATTATATTTTGACTAGATTTTTGTTGGAGACTTTTTAGACGTCTTTGTAGCCTACTGGACTGATACTGTTCCTTGTGCAGCTATGTATTGCTGTGATTTCCCAGAATTCCTTGTGCTGGCAAACATGTGTGGTTCCCATCTGCTGCATGGCATCTGCTCATCTCTCAAGCCTTGAGGCTTTTCATGACATACAAATCATTTTTTTTGTGAGTTAGATGTAAAATATATGACCAATTTGGTGCATATACGCAAATGACAGGCCATATATCTCAAGTTATTGGTTGAAATACAATTGCTAAACTGCAGTTCATACAACTGTTGTCTGGCCTGCTAATTTTTAAATTGACAACAAAGTGAGTTGGCAGAGACATGAATTGCAGAGGACTATTGGCATAATCACCAAAAGGTTTTTCTTTTGATGATCCATCCACCCATCTGTCTATCAATCCATCCATTCATCTGTCTGTCCATCTGAAAATCCAGGAAGCTGAATGAAAATTTAGCCCATTTAGCTTTAACTGATTTTCTGATTTCAAACATGTATTGTAACAAATGCTAGACAATAAGATTGTCACTTGTTAAGTCTGATTGACATGTGAAACAACCAATCATAGGATGTTCTGTTTAGGGGTGTGAAAAGTCTAACATTTCCACCTAATAATAAATTATTTCATGAAACATTTAAAGATTTTATGCTGTAAACTACACATAACTTTGAAAATTCAGCATCTAGGCCTAGGGATACGCGCTAATTTCCACAGTTGTAAAAAAATATGGCTTTTTTTGTCTCTCTTGCAAATAAGGGAGTTTTTGTGACCACAATGGCCTTGTTTCCAGGTGGACTGTTAAAGAATGTGACACTTGGCTCCCTGATATCCTGCAGAATTCATCCAATTAAATGACGACTTTGAAACTCCTGAAGCTTTGTCATGTTTGTGAGCCACATGATATCTGAAACTGAGACTAGCCCGTGGCTAACTGTAAACATCATTTAGTTGCTTACAATTGAAATTTAGTCACATATAAGTGATTCAGTCTTGACATAAAACATTGTCAGCGTCTTTCTTACAGTAAGCTAGATTGTAAAGAGGAATTCACCGGTGGTGGATTTACACGTGACTTGTAAGAGATGCTCAGTCTAGGCAGAAGTCTTGTGAGAGTCATATGAGGCATCTTAAGGGCTCTCTCTCTCTTCCTCTGTTGCTCAGAGGCTCAGGTTAATGTATAATAGCAGGACTTGGGCCAACCCGTCAGCTCATTCCAGGAATGCATTCAGCAGAGAGTGATACAACTTGCTATTGTAGATACAGTAAAGTTTAGCTTTTCAGCTTCTTATAAGATTCTTTTGAGGGTGGTTACATAACTGAATTAATGTGGCACATGTCATTTGGACTGTTCACCCAATGTTTTTTTTTGTACTCTGTCCACGTGTTTGGTGTTCACTAATAAATCCTATAGTATGACTTCAATTTAAAGATAGATTAAACATTTTTTGTTGTTCTTGCATTTGTTCACCCCCCCCCTCCATTTTTTCCACCAGTTTTCTTTTTTTGTTTAATCACTGCTTTTTTTATTACGTTTTAATTTCTTTTTTTAACCATCTGTATTTGTTATCCAAGGCAGTCATGTGATTCACCAACAGTTACTTAGTCAAGATAAAATGATATAAATTACTTTTCATCAGATGCCATTGTATATACCAGGTTTTTTTTGTTCGTCGTAAGTTTGTTTTCGCTGCACTTTATAACATAGATTAGGAAAGGCAGATATAATCAGTTTTGTTTGGTGCTTTTATATTCAAAGTAGATCACAATGTAACAGCATAGTTACTTTTAAGAAGCAAATAAAAGTAGGCTAAATATTCTGTAGTAGGATCATCTGTAGTAGCATTTTTTTGTGCTTAGATGTCTAATATATGATAAAAAAACAACAACACATCTTTGCTAAAACAATACTACATTTGGGCTGTCAGGGAAAGTCCAATAATAGTCAAAAAATAGACTAGTCATCAAATAGACAGACTTCATGTGTAGTCATTAGAATAGAAGTCTATTAGATTTTCACTGACAGCCCAAATTTAGGCTTGTTTTAGCCAAGATGTCTATTAAACCAAAAATAGCTTGATGTGAGGCTTTTTTGTAAAGATCATTACAGAAAAGGAAAAGTAACAGGAATCTCATCTCTAACTCTATCTATTCAGCAGGCTTCTTCAGTACTCGTGTTGTGCTTATGCGTGTCTGCCTGAGGCTTAAAGTCCCAAGGCTGTTCTGATCTTAGCCTCTGTGTGAGGACATAATATATAGTAAACAAACATACATCAGTAAAGGGTGATTTGTCCTTCTAATTAATCTAGTTCCTTCTAATACAGGAGCCCATAAAACCATAAGTGTTCAGTTTATCCTTGTTACCATTTAACCAAACAGCATGCAGAAAGCATGGCTCTGTCCAAACACTGACTCTACAGACAAGATGTCTAGAGTATCATCTGTTCAGAATTGTTTTGAATTTAGAGTCAGGATTGTTCATACAGCACTGTGAATAGTAGTATCTAGATAGTAAATAGATAGTAAATCTAAACGGTCCCATTGTGCTTTTTTTAGCCTATATATTTGGAGCTATCCTATACCCATGCATTCATTGTTCTAAAAAGAAAATTAAAATCTCATAATTTACATCATATCGCCTAATTTTTTTAACAATGTGTTTGAAAAAGTTTCTATTTCTACACCCCTTCTTGCCGCCAACCTTCTCATATCTAATTGGTCAGATAGCCAGTCTGCCTTACACACTAGGACAGTAAATATGGCATCAATTTTACCATACCATTTCAAACCTGAGATCGAATTTGAAACGTGGGAAGAACGAATTGCTATATCAGTTACAAAATTGAAGCTGGAATTGCTGATGACTTGTTTCAGGAAACAAGGAATCAAGTATTGTGGTTGTTTCTTTCGTTCTTAGTGTGCTGTGCACTTTGAGACCTTTGAAACTTTGCAGTCCTTTGATATTCACAAACAAACCAATTACACACTGCAAAAGCATAATAAGGGCACTTTAAAGGCACATCATTTTTTTCATGACTTCAATACTTCAACAAAAAACTTGAAAACACTTCCTGTATGATGATGTATATAATATATAAATAAATCTAAATCAAACAGTCATTTGTAAACAGTTTTTAAGGTGTGATTTAAATGCTCAATTTAAATGCTCTTGATCACAAGCATTTTCCCTCAGACGAAATTACAGTCCTCTAGTATTTGTCTCATGATATTTCTGCAGCACATGACTGTGCTGGTTTTTGGATATTTATTATTTATTTTTTTACAAAATGATCATTCATTTTTGGGATGTCATATAACCAACAAAGAGTGTATTGAGCACGCTCAGTGAGGCAGGATTATGTTCATACAGTCTGCGCTCCTGCCCCATCCTATCTCCTGAAGGGTTCAGAGGTCACTCCACTCTCATGTTTATAAACAGCGTGCTGTTGAGAGGAAGGATCATAATTCTACAATGTTTTGATCACCTTCACGCTTCGATTCAATTACAAACATTTTTACAGGCTGAAGCTCAGGCTGTCGTAAGTACTGCTGACTGGATATTTTGATTTGAAGAAATGTAATAAATGACATTTCTATTATATACACATATTTATATGTTATGTGGGCATTTATTTATAGTTGCAGAGGAAATTTAAATGGAATTTAAGGCAGGATTAACTAAATTGCTAAATATTTCGAAGTCAATTTTAATTCATTGTAGCCCACAAGTACAGCGAATTTGATGTACTTTCAACCTTGCATTGACTTTTAACTGTGTGGCCGACTTACGATGTCTTCCAATAGGGAAGTTAAGACTGATAAATGATTATCTGAAAGCAATATATTTCTTTGGTTTTACACTCTACTGCACATAAATCTCTTTTAGTGTTAGTGTGAGCAGATTTGTATGTAAACAATATTTGTAAATGTTACAGAAGAAATTAAATAAACTAACCGGATAACCTGAAGCATTTTTTTTGTATTAGCATGCATTAGGTAATTTAAAAAAAGAAAGAAGTATACTACATTTTTCATTTCTACAAAAAAGATTTTTGCTTTTACCTGCAAACAGGTTAATATGTTTACATAATCAGTGTACGAAGTTACTAATATTGGAGTATTTTTATAAACACGCGGTCTGCTGAGGTATTTTGCATTTGGAACAAAACTTGTATCCAGATCCCATCACAACGTGGTTCTTATTTTCGGGTGTTTTATTCAGTTTAAAGAAAAGACTCTCATGCTGAGATCTCAACTGTGTTTTGTTTAGTAGCAGATTGATCTCACTTTTCCCTCCAGGCTTGCAGTAGCTGCTGTACGGGGAGCATTAAGGCTCTTCAGTGTTTTTCCAGCTGAGAATCTATAGAGATCTTCATATTTTTACTCCTTTCTCTATAATACCTTAATAAGCCCCTAAGGTCCTAAGTCCTGTTGAGATTTTTTTTAAATAAATTGATTTTAAAATTTGAAATGGACATTTCTGATGCACTGAGTGGTTGGATTTCTGATTTTTTTTCTTTTTGCAGAGGTGTCTAAGCGAGGAGATGATGAGAGTTCACACACATACCAGATTGTGCTTTCTTTGTGTGCTGACCCTACTGTACCACCAGTGCAGTCACTGCCATGAAGGAGGGTCTCACCATCACCACGGGCACAACCACGGAGACCACGACCACATCCACAGTGACCTGCAGATTTCAGAAATGTCCTGCAATGGTTTATCAGATCGGCTGGTACATGGCAGTCAGGGTGAACCTGCAGAAAACGAGCAGCGTTACTACATTCACCAGCTGTTCTGTCGATACGGCCAAAAGGATCGACTGGATTTCAAAGGCTTCCAGAGTTTGCTGCTGAGTTTAGGGCTGGGTGAAGTGCGGGTGGTTGGGTTGGAGCATGAGGATCTGGGCCACGATCATGTGGCACACTTAGATATTCTAGAGGTTCAGGAAGGTCGGCACTCACATTCAGCTGGCCATCCACACTCTCACCAGAATACCAACATCTCTCACAAAACCCACCAACACTCCCACCATGAGAATGAAGAACACAGGCTTGCTGAGGATGTGCCATGCAGCAAAACACTTGGCACCGGAGCCCCCCCACCCAGTGTATCTGAAGAACATGAACATGACCATGATCACGATCACAACCATGACAAAGACAGTGATCATGAACACAACCACAGACATGTCACAGACAGTCCACAGACTCAAGATCATGATCATGACCACATACATTTGCACACACACAGTCACAAGCAAGACAGTGATGTGACACAGCGACTGGAACGCGATCATGAACATCATGATCAAAAGAGTAGAGAACATACGCAAGAAAATAATGATCTAAGTGACCAAAACCACCATCATCATGACCACCATCACCACAAGCACCCCCACCCTCATCTCCATGGTCCAGACAGCGTGGTACACACCTCAGCAATGCCGAAAATTCAGCCTTCCGTACCGCCTGAGCTGCCTGCCAACCAAACAAGAAGACACAGGAGACCACCTAAGGTCAGAGCCCACCAAGGCCGCAATAGGACCAGCGTCACTGTTACACAAGCTGTTGAGCTGGAGACCAGCGGAGATGACCATGAGCACAGTCTCCAGGATCACAGCCCTGCTCAGCAGCAGAGGGGCAAGAGGGAAGTGCCAGGATCACCTGCACTTGGTGTTCTTCACCAACATGAAGAGGTACGTCTCGGTGTCTGTGCTGTAACTGTTGAAAAGTCCTCTTCAGATGAAATGATACATTTTAGATGATGTATTCAGGAACTGGCCAAGAAAGTGTTTTCTTTTTCATTTATTTTTTTTACATTTTTCCCCAAAAATATTTTTTGTTGCATCGAAGCTTTTTCTTCATAACATTGTTGGAGAAAATAGTTCGATTTTTATATCACCTGCTTCAGGCAATGTTGTGTAAGCTATGATGCTTAATAAAACATTTTAGTGAAGACTATGAAAGATTTGTTAAATTAACTTATTTTTACGTCTAAAGTTATTGTAATTTAATTCACATTCCTTGCTAACTTTTTATATTTTTTTGTCTTTTTTCATTGTTAAATAATATATGCTATATTTCATTTTCACTGTCTTGCAGTAAAATTGTAAGTACTGTAACTTAAATTGATATTTTAGTGATTCAAAATGAAATGGTTTGATGGTGTGTACATTAGTACATTTGAATGTGCAATATTTTTAATACATAAAAACATCAAAATCTAAAGTACCTTTGTACTTTTAAAGGAAAAGTAATACTTTAAATATTCTACTACGGTATTAATACCTTTACTTAAAATTTAGATTTGTGCACTTTATCTGGTAATTTAAAGCCATTTTATTATTATGCATAATTAGGAGCTGACCCTGAACCATCCTAATTACACTGTGCTTTCTTAACATAGATTAATCATTCAGACATCCATTAACAAGTGAATTTCAAAAAAGTAATTTTGTACTTTCCTGCGAATATTAGAGATATTTGATATGTGATTTATATTTCTTGAATGCACTGCGAAATAAGTCAAGGACAAATGCAAAGTGAAAATCTCTCTCCTTTTCTCTCTCTTTCAGTGTCTGAATTTAACACAGCTGCTTCACCAGTACGGCCTGAGCTCAGATTCTCTCATCTCTCCAGTGCAGTTCACCTATTTGTGTCCAGCTCTGCTCTACCAGATAGACAGACGCTTCTGCATCCTGCATTACCACCACGTTGAAGCAGAGGAACAAGTTGCACCATCTTCAGGTTAGATCCATGCAGTTCCCTGAACTAGTATGATTTTTGTATCGACAAACTAATTAATCTATCGGTTTACTTATTGACTTAGAAAAATTGGGAAAAGACTTGGTTAAAGGTTTTATGGTCATTTGAGAACCACATTTAATCCATATCAAAACATCTATATCAAATAATGTTTCTAGAATTGTGTAGTTATATCTCTGTGTCCCAGTCTTACCCACTACTGTTGGTTGTTTTTTTGCAGCGTGGGTCTGGATGTGGGGTTTTGTGTCTATCACCATCATCAGTCTGCTGTCTCTGCTGGGTGTTGTTCTGGTGCCCATCCTCAATCAGTCCTGCTTTAAATTCCTCTTGACATTCCTGGTGGCTCTGGCTGTGGGAACTCTCAGTGGTGATGCCTTACTGCATCTCCTTCCTCACGTGAGTCCATTAAATGGGGGCTAATTTAAATTTAACCATTGCAAATGTCCAAACAGTCAACCTTTCAACTTGCTTTCTACACTTTGTAGTCTCAAGGGGACCATGATCATAACCACGGGGAACACATGGAGGAAGAGCCGGAGGAGAATTTTCTAATAAAGTTTGATGGGGTTTGGAAAGGACTGACTGCACTAGCAGGAATCTACCTCCTCTTCATTATTGAACATTGCATTGGCATGTTCAAACACTACAGCGACCAAAGGGTGAGAGACACTGCAATACTTCAAACAAGAAATGATGTGCAAAAATAAAAAGCATGCAAAAATGGCATGAAAGCCACTTCACATATGGTTGTTTTGGATTGACAGACCTCAGGCAGACTAAAATAATTCATAATTACTGCAGATAGTGGGGTTTTTAGTACACAGCAAAACAACCTTTTATTCTAAGAACCTAGTAATTATACAAAACGTATGTGTTCGTGGTTTCCTCAGGGTGGCCTCTGCCATAGGAAGAAGAAAGGAGAGCAGGCAAAGATCGGAAGGAAACTGTCAGACCACAAACTCAACAGGCGTTCAGATGCTGAGTGGCTCCATCTGAAGCCTCTAACAGAGGGTGGGTTCTTTACCAAATTCAAATACGGTTCATTTGACCTTTAGGTAAAGTTGTGTGCTGATTTACCGAAAATCCTTTCTGAGCTCTATCCAATCTAATAAACACTTGTAAAGATGTTTAAGCACAAACTCAAGCTGAGGCTTGGTAAAGTAATTTTCAAAAGTACTTCAGCCTGCTTGAGATAGATTTGAGACCAAGTCTGGACTTGGGTACTACAACACTGAAATAACTTGTGTTCATTCTCCTTGTTCAAGCAGGAGATGGTACGACATGTGAAGCGGGACACAATGACACTCAGATGACAGAATTGCAGCCTCTGGATTCACCCAGCAAGATGCCACTGAACATCTCTGATTCAGATCACCCCTACAAAGGGCCAGTAAAAACAGAAGAGGACAGTGGGCCAAAAGCCAAGTCAAAAAAGCATGGGCACGGGCACGGACATGGGCATGGTCACTCCCACCACGGGCATTGTCACTCTGACCAGGAAATGAAAGATGCAGGAATCGCCAGTATAGCATGGATGGTCATCATGGGAGATGGCATGCATAACTTCAGTGATGGACTCGCTATAGGTTAGGACACTATATGCACCGTGGAAGTAGAATTAAACTGGTCTTTAAATAAAAAGAGTTTCTGCATCTGATGCAATGTGTTTTAAAACTACAGGTGCTGCTTTCAGTGCTAATATTACGGGTGGCATTAGTACTTCAGTAGCTGTGTTCTGTCATGAACTGCCTCATGAACTAGGTAAGTGGCTCAACCAGAGACAAAGCTTAAGAATGACAATGGTGTGCAGTAAAAGTGAATATAAAGTAAAGGCTCATTCACACAATTAATGAAAGCTAGAAAACTACATTTTGTTCATACCTACACATAGTAACAATTATTTTAAGTGTGCACTGCTGTTGTGTCATCTGCTGTTTATTTTTATTTTATTTATTTTTATTTTTTAGGTCAGGTGAATAAGGATTTATCTCACGGTTCTTAATAACTAGCAAATGCGAGTTTGTAAACAAAAAAATTTTTTACTGTAATATATAGAGAAACCAGAATTGTGAGATAAAAAGTTAAATTTTCTTTTTTTATTTAGTGGTGGAAACAGCTTCCATAAGTAAGAGAAGTCAAGCTTATCTTTAGGGTGGTGTGGTCCTCATGCCAGCCTAGTGTTTTGATCTCCAATGAAGTGTCCTTTATCCATTATCGATTGGCATCGACTCATTGAAACATCAAAACAAGCTGTTTTTCTTTACTTCGTTTCATGTTTGAATAGAGAAAAATAATAAAACAACATCAGCACATAGAGCTTTTAAAAAGCAGCAATGCTTTTACCATGTTTTGAGTTGGCTGTCTAGAGGGCTACTGCTATTTTCAAAGTCCCCCTTTTGTTTAAACCGAACCAGACGTTACAACACCACAGAAAAAAGTCAAATAAACAGAATATGCCTTTGATGCAACAATGATCTTTTGCATTTGATGTTGTTTACTTTCACTGTCTGGCATTTAAAGGAGGTGACTTGATGCCTCAAACATTAGCAACGTTTGATGGAGCGCCTTTTTTCTTGCCTTGTCTGAAAAATTTTGATTCCTTATAGAAATTGGACTCCCCATGTTGTGGCTGGAGAAAAAAAAAAAGCTATCATAAAGAGTTTCTTCCCACCCTGCAGTGCTGTTAATTGTGTTTGACGACTGATTTAATTGGGTCAGTTGACACAGAGCAAAGGTCCAGATTGCAGTTTATAGAGAACGGATATTTGGATGGGTTCTTGCATGCACGTTCAATACTTGGGAGAAAAAGATTAACAGCATGCAATAACTGCTTAATAGAAAACACGTTTGTTTTTACTAAAACATTGAGAAGGACAGCCTGTTCTCAGAATGTACATGGGTTAACTATACCCATACTGCTGTATTGTTTATTGTACATTAATAATGCACTTCTGTGTTTGCCACCAGGTGACTTTGCCGTTTTACTGAAGGCTGGGATGTCTGTGAAACAAGCCATTGTGTACAATCTCCTCTCTGCTCTGATGGCTTATGTTGGCATGGTGATCGGCACAGCTGTGGGACAGTACACACACAACGTCACCAGCTGGATCTTTGCGGTCACTGCTGGCATGTTTCTCTATGTGGCATTAGTGGATATGGTAAGTGTAGATAATCTTAGCTTGTCAGTTATGCTCATAATTACTTGAATTTACTAGTTTCAGTACATAAATTCTACATACCATCTTGCACGTATAAAAAATAACCAATAAATAATTGGTTTATGCCAACCGAGGTCAACTTAACACTGGGCCTCTTAGCAAGATGAAAAACAAAATGATTATTCGGAATTAAATAAAATTATCCTCAAAGTGAGCAATGTGACAATATTAGAGTGCTCTCATTATAATCAACGAAGCTGTCACTCACTGTGTGTTCACAATGCTTGGTCCCTGCAGTTCAGTGACTTGGGTTCTGTTCTCATGTGAATGTCTGAATGATTATAATGAGCTAAGCTGTCTACAATGCACAATGAATCTCATTTACACTGTTGATTTCTTGTTGATTACAATGAGTGTTTGGTTTATTGTGCTGCTTATTTGCCTTGTATATTTAGTGTGAAGCCTACATTCAAAAGTGTGTGGTCTTAGTTTTGAAAAGTCTGTCATCGGGGCTGTATTTATTTGATCAAAAATACAGTGAATTCAGTAATGAATTGAGCAGAACAACCTCTAGCAAATCTAAAACAATTACTGCTGATAGTTTTAAATTTAACTGTAAAAATAATTGTACATATTATCAGATGCTTTTTCCACACTCGTCTTTGTGTGTGCACAATTATTTAAAATGATTATCAGTGTCATATGACATATACAGTCTGGGAGTGAAATTTGATACTAATTTAACTTTCAGACTTCATGTCTGAATTACAGTTAAAAAGTAATTCTTTCATCTCAGAAACATTGCAAGACTCTGCCCCATGCCATCTCTCTCAGCTGCTAATCGATTACTGTAATGCATTTCTTGTGCGGGCTTCAAAATCCACCTTAAATAAGTTTTAGTCAGTTACAAATTCAGCTGCTAGAATACTAGCAAGGGCCAGAACAAAAGAGCACATCTTTCCAGTTTTAGAGTCATTGCACTGGCTCCCTGTCAGGTTTCAGATTGATTTTATATCAAGCTTTGAATGGTTTGGCTCATTATTTATCTCAAGTTTTTACTGTCTACACACCTAGTCGCGATCTACAATTCTCCAAGTATGGTCTTTTAGTTGTACCACCTAACCGTTTATGTCCCATGGGAGATCTGCCTTTTTTCTCTTTCGCACCTAAACTCTTGTAGAATTTTTTAGTGTCTTCAAATTTGTTCTCAAAACTTATCTCTTTAAAATGGATTTTAAGTGATTTCTTAGTGTCCTATATATGATGTTCTTTTTACCTTTTTGTTATAATAAGAATGAGACAAGGGGAAAAAATGATAACAAAAGGTACGCAAAGTTATGGAAAAGAATGAAAGAATAGAATACAAATATAATGATTAAACTTGAGTTGTTTCTTATTAAAGCTACACAAGTCCTTCAAACAAGAGCAGTGAGTGATCTTCTTGTTTGATTAATAATGACAAGCAGTCAGCAACAGGAATATAGCGCACTGTCACTTTAAGAGACATACAGTTCTGATTTACAGTTACACCTCCTTTTCATTCTGAACTCTTTATGTTCATTTATTACATAACAAACGGGGGTTTATGAGAATAATCACTAAGCACCACATTTTTGCACGTATTTGTGCATGTAGGTGCAGCTTGAGCTAAAAGATGGCTTCATCGTGTGTGTGTGTTCTACTTGTCTCTGAGGCTGAGCACATGCACAGAACAACACAAATTCTCTTCCGTGCTTCTAAAAACATGAATGAATTGAATACACTTTGATAAATCAAGCATGTCTAATGCAGCAAAAGTTACGCCACATAATTTCATTGATTTCTAAGTGAAACTGAGCTTTGTGGAGGAACAAATGTGGACTGCTTTGAAAACGAGCAATATATGACACGATAATCATTTTATTTCAATGTTTTTTCATTATCGTTGGAGGCCAAAATCAAAATTGAATTTTGATTAATTGCACAACCCTACTTCAACACAGTTGTATGCATGAATGTAAATGATAATAATTTGTGTAATTTAGTATAGCATAATGTAAACTTCTGTTAACATTAAATTGCTCTTCTTCATCTTCAGTTGCCAGAAATGCTTCACGGTGACAGCGAGGAGCATAAGCGCTGTGAAATGGGCCACTTTGTCCTGCAGAACTTTGGCATGCTCACCGGGTTCGGCATCATGCTGCTCATCGCCATCTTCGAGGATCACATTGTGCTCGATTTTGGCTTCTAGCTGAAGGCGGAGGTCTTTGGGGGACCATCATTCATCGGCTACATTCACACACGTGCTTTGCCTTAAAGTGGCTTTGTTTTGTGACGGTACAGTCTCGCAGGCATGTCTTAAAAGACAGCATCAGTAGCTTACAGCAGACATGCAAACAAACATGTTTACATTTCATCATCTCTCGTCTCTTCCTCTCTAGGCCATTCAAAACGGTTGCTTGAGTGCTCTCGCATATCCTGTTTTGTTATTTTGGGAATATGTGTCCAACAAGGCAAGCCACAGCACACAAGAAGCACTCCCCAGTTTTTGGGTTATCCCTTTAATATATTGTAGTTTTTTTTGTTTTGTTTTGCTTTTTCAGGACCGTGTCCTAGAGAGAAGCAGCTATTCATCAGTCACCCATCATGTTGTTTAGCTGTGTCATATTGTAACTCATAGTTCGTTTATTCGTAACTGGTGTTGTGCTGTGTATATCTAGTGTGTCACACCATCAACTTGTCGGGCGCTAAAATGGTGCAACAAAGTCCAAGACTTTTTGTTGTTTGTAAATTATTGAGAAGTACTGGTCAGTTTTGTGTGCCAGGATGAGAAACAACACATACGTTAGATGCTGTTTAAAGGAATGGTTCACTCAAAAATACAAATTTACTTGCTCTTCACTAAATTATGATGAGTTTGTTTTTCTGTTAAACACTAAAGATGATATTCTGAAGAAATCTGAAAACCTGGAACCATTGACTTCCACGGTAGGAAAAACAAATACTACGGAATTCAATGGTTACAGCATTCTTCAGAATGTCTTCTTTTGTGTTGATCAGAAAAAAAAGAAAGTTTGAACAAGTGAAGGGTGAGTAAACTGTGACAGAAGTTTCAGTTTTGGATGAACTGTCCCTTTAATGAGCTCTTTTTTACTGGTTTACACTTTGCTGTCAGCATTGACTACTTGCTTGTTTCGTACACTATATTTACTGTTCATAGTGATGGGAGAGTCCTCAGTCTTAGAATTTTGTTTGTTTTTTATTTTCTGTTGTTATTATTGGCTAAGATTGTAGCGTTTTGGCCAGCTTTGCATTTTTGAAAGTGTGCGACTGTGTTATGAATAACTTCTGACACAGTGCTGCCAAAAAGCCGATCACATTCAGAAGGTCAGGTGAACAGAGACTGAACAAGTCCAGTATTAAAGCTAATGCTAAGGCACTGTGATTTAAATTTTTTATTTTTTTTTAAATGAAGAACAATTAGCATATCTGTACGTTAAGGAATACATTATATTTTCTTTGGGATGTCTATTTGTTCATTGATAAAATAGAAATGATCATGATTTAGACTACTTTCTGAATATAAAATGTTGATTTCATATCCAAGTTGTGAATAATGATCTCGTTACTGTTGAAGACATTCATGAGATAATTATGTTCCCCAAAGGAAATTTGCTACTGAAAACGTGTATTTTTGTTAAACATGCTGGTATTTTGAAACGCCTTTGTTACTTATTTTTATTTTAATTATAAAACATGTTTGATATTACTGGAGTTTTTTTTTTTTTTGCTACATTCTGAATACATTATTTTGAGAGACATCAGCACCTTTTATAAACTGACCATCTAAAAACTTATTTTCCATACAACGTTTGGGAGAACCAATACCTTTTTTTATAACTTAAAATTGTTAGCCATTATGAAATGTTCTTTTTGACAATCTTAAACATTCATTTTTGACACCCTTGCATTATTGAAATGAATCCACGCTGTAATTATTGGCCTTGCACCTGTATAAAAGTATGAATGCAATCAAATGTCTAGAAGATCTGTTAAATTGTCCCCCTGTTGATGTGAGTGTGCATCATTTTGGTTGTGCCAAATATGGGCTGTTTCTAAACAGAACTGCCTTTGCCCGCAGTCGCCTCTATACATTCCACTTGCTGTGTTTGCTGCTTGAATCCTCTGCCGTCATGAGTTGGTGGAGCATGTTATGTGATTCATGCTTATCCTGTCACCATGTGACATCCATTTATTATTTTTTGTCTTGTGGGCGTGTGTCTTATTAATTACATTCATCAAATGTACTTGATTAGATGGAAACGTGCATGAGACAAGTGGAAGAACAAAATGTCTGTTTCATTTCTGTTATGAAATGAAGAGTTGATAACACGTACTGTTGATTTTCCTCTTTCCCTGAAGTACTTAATTTTATAGCTTGAATGTAAAACCCATGATTTTGAAGGTCATGTGAGCAAACGTAATCACCGTCTAATTAGGTCTAATCCTTTATATGTGTTTGTGAAGCGAAGTTGTTAAACTGTATATGAGGAACAAGAGCTCCGAAGCTCAAAATGAAACACCTTGGTTACGTGGTGCAAAAATAACCTCAATAAAAATGACACGCCAGTTTTCTTCATGCTTTACAGTGTATTCCAAAAAAAGGACCATTCAGATATTTGCTTGCATTGTATTGTCAATTTTGGCAGATTTTTTCCCACCCCATTTGGATGTTGAAGCCTTTTCAGTACATTTGTCATTCTTGCTGATTGTCTGTGCATTTCTTTGTCAGAAGTGGAAAATTAAATTTGCAAAGCCTACCTAAGTCTCAGCTTATTAAAAATGACTCTTAAAATCTTCTACTCTATGAAAATACTATTTTGTTAAAAATCTATACATATTTATGTATAATATACCAATATTAATGAACATTTTGACACTTAGAAATTTAGTCATTTTCTAAAATAGATTTTTTGTCTTTAAACAGAAAACTTCACCGAATCATATTTGAAGCTATTTCTACATAAACATTGATTACTCACAGAAACCGTACCGAAGAGTCAAGTGTGGGATACTAGAAGCCGAGCAGTGAACCTATGAGTTCAGCTGACACAGTAAGGCCACTCCGCGACGGATCCAGTGTTCTGGAGGCACGTCTGAATTCAGCGCCATTGAGATGACGTAGTTTGTTGAGTGTCCGGTAGTAGAGAGGGTTCCGCGTCTTTCACTGGTCTTGTAGACTGGAGAAATGTAGCACTGGCGCTCTGGAATGTCCTGCTTCTTCATGGGCTTCAGCCAAATCTGCAGGCAGACATTATGATGCATAGTTGAAAAGCTGACTCTTTGCTGCCTTTTCTCCCAACAATATGGATTCATTTGATGCCATTTGAAAAGTTCAGAGTAATGGGATGTTGCTGATTATTTCATTAGTTTTAACAGATTTATTTAAAGGTTTAGTATGTAAGTTTGACACCCAGTGGTTGAACTAGTTATTGCACTCTTGGGTCAAAAAACGCAATAAATAAAAGCAACGGCACAAGATAGAAGGAATATTTTCCATATTATCCTATTAAAAGGAGTTTTTGTCCTAACCAACACCTCGAATTGATATATTAGCAACGGCTTCTATTTCTTGCAGCTGAACAACAGAAAACTATGACAATAATCACCTCAAGTGCTTTATTCAGTGTTAAATGCTAACAATGTGAGTTTGAATGCTATATTACACAACATTTATTGCCATATACTGAATAAGCAGCAGGAGATAGTTCACCTCAGATCTTGAAAATAAAATAAACTGTTTGAAATTGAACTTTAGAACTAAACACATATGAGTGATTCAGCATGTACAGTCGTGGCCAAAGGTTTTGAGAATTACATAAATAAGTTGCTGCTTAACTTTTTCATTCATTCATTTTCTTTTCAGCTTAGTCCCTTTATTAATCTAGGGTCGCCACAGCGGAATGAACCGCCAACTTATCCAGCATATGTTTTATGCAGCGGATGCCCTTCCAGCTGCAACCCATCACTGGGAAACATCCATACACACCCATTCACACTCATACACTACGGACAATTTAGCTTACCCAATTCACCTATACTGCATGTCTTTGGACTTGTGGGGGAAACCGGAACACCCAGAGGAAACCCACCCAAACATGGGGAGAACATGCAAACTCCACACAGATCGCCAACTGACGCAGCCGAGGCTCGAACCAGCGACCTTCTTGCTGAGGCGATTGTGCTACCCATTGCGCCACCATGCTGCTTGCTTAAGTTTTTATAATAGCAATTTGCATATACTCCAGAATGTTATGAAGAATGATCAGATGAATTGCATAGTCCTTCTTTGCCATGAAAATTAACTTAATCCTGAAAAAAACTTTCCACTGCATTTCATTGCTGTCATTAAAGGTCCTGCTGAGATCATTTCAGTAATCGTCTTGTAAACTCAGGTGAGAATGTTGACGAGCAGAAGGCTGCATATCATTATGTCAGGCTGATTGGGTTAGAATAGCAGACTTGACATGTTAAAAGGAGGGTGATGCTTGAAATCATTGTGCTTCCATTGTTAATGCAATCAATTTATAGGATCATCAAGAACTCCAAGAAGAGGTTCAATTCTTGTTAAGACGGCTTCAGGGTGTCCAAGAAATTCCAGCAAGTGCCAGGATCATCTCCTAAAGAGGATTCAGCTGCGGGATCGGAGTGCCACCAGTGCAGAGCTTGCTCAGGAATGGCATCAGGCAGGTGTGAGGTCTGGTGTCAAAAAGGGCAGCAATGAAGGCACTTCTCTCCAAAAAAACCCCATCAGGGACAGATTGATCTTCTGTTAAAAGTATGGCAAATAGACTGCTGCGGACTGGGGCAAAGTCATATTCTCAGATGAAGCCCCTTTCCGATTGTTTGGGGTATCTGGAAAAAGGCTTGTCCACAGAAGAAAAGGTGAGTGCTACCATCAGTCCTGTGTCATGCCAACAGTAAAGCATCCTGAGACCATTCATGTGTGGGGTTGCTTATAATCCAAGGGAGTGGGCTCACTCACAATTTTGTTGAAATCAAAAACACAGCCATGAATAAAGAATGGTACCAAAACATGTCATGTAATTGTTGATAACAGCATTTGAAACGTATGAAGTGCTTGTAATTATATTTCAGTACATCACAGAAACAACTTTTGCTCATTGCTTTTGAGTTTCACCACCTTGATCTACCAAAATTGTTTTATTATTACTCAAAATCTACTTCTGTGCATTCCTCTTAGGTTCAGGTTTACAGTTTATAGCCATTTTCTATTCTAAGGAAAAGTTTTGCTGTCATTTTTTCTGTCTTTCTAAGGGCTGGTTTCAAACTTGTTGTATTTGGTGTGGTGTAGAGATATATGATCATGAATGATAATGAAAAGGTGAAGGGGAAAATGAGAGCAGGATTCAAGCTGTAGTCAGAGGAGATAAAGGGATTACTTAGGGTTAGATTATAGGATAAGGGTTCACAATGTGTAAATGATAGCCAGGGTTGTGATCTCAGCATATGCATCCTTCTCACTCTGTGGGGCGGTAATGCTAACTGGGATCAGAACTGTCAATCAAACTAAAGGACAAGGAGGCTCAGCAGGAGTGCACACTGTTAGGACATGCCTTGGGGCACCATGAATCGTCTTCATATCTTTCAGCAGGGAGTGAATGATAAAATACTTTTTTTTTGTTTTGCCTTTCCCCTCTCTCTCTCTCTCTCTCTCTCTCTCTCTCTCTCTCTCTCTCTCTCTCTCTCTATATATATATATATATATATAGTTTGTGTAGAAAAAAATATTTATATATGGAACAACGCAAACTGGAGTATCATTCTCTTAGTTCTCCCCACTCACATTCACAGAAATGAAAGTAGCATTCATTATAAACGAGTTAATATTAATGTTGTGTTTTTATTTGAAATAAAACTGAAACTAGAAGACCTGCAGACCACAGTTGTAACAAAAGCATATGCTGTTTTTTTTTCAACAAGGAAGAGGTTAACTTATTAGGGAAGACGTTGACCTATTGTTGTCTTTCTATCAAACAGCTTGAGCCAGTCTGGCCATCCCCCTTTGACCTCTGGCATCACAAATGCATTTTCACCCACAGAACTCCAATCCCTGGATATTTTTTATGGTTGTTTGTGAAAATCCCCAAAGATCAGCCATTTTGGGGAAAATTTAGATTACCCTGTTTAGCACCAGCAACTATGCCATGCTTAAAACCACTTCAATTACCATTCTTCCTATTCAGAGGTTCAGTTTAAACATGAGCAGATCACATTGATTATTTTTGCATGCCTAAATGCATTCACAGAACAAGACGTTGAACAGGTACACCTTATAAAGTGTCCACACTAGCATAGGTCTATTTTTATGCCACTATATACACCTGAAAGTTAAATGAATGCTAACTGGGCCATGTTATGAGCCAGTGGAGAAGAAATGCCCTTGCACTAAAAGCAAAGCTTGTCAAAAATCTCACATGGGAGTACTCTATACTATTCTAACAACAATGCTTCCATTAGCCTGGAAACACAATCAATCAATGTAAATTTTCCGACCTTGATGGCCTTCTGGATGTTGACACATGAATCCCGGATGATCTGGAGGAGTTTGTTGAATCGTCCCATTTCTTGCACAAGCACTGTGTTCATGCTTTGGTTGTAGCTGGTGGGGTACTTGCGCATGGCAGCATCTGTATCGAAATCTTGAGGAAGTTTATTGAGGATGTCTGCAGCCACTTCAAACACCATGTCATCTGAGGATGCAGCACTGCCACCTGAGGAGCGGGACTGTGAGGGAGAAATTGAGCAAAAAAGGAACTCAAACTATTACAAACATAACAGATTATGATAGTACTTTAAGAGCTACGTGAAATGATCTAGTTTGCACCAATAATCAAAACGTGTTTGTTCACCTGAGTGAGAAGGATGCTATCAAACAGCAGCTGCGTTTCCACTTGGTCCTTGGTAATATCAGCATTGGCATTCATCCCAAAGATTTCAGGTGAGGGATTTAGAGGAAGCATTTTGGTGTACTCAATGTAGCTGTTATACTGAAAAGGAAACAATCAGCTACTTAATGCAACACTAAATCCAGGATGGCAATGCTAAATAATGGCGTGCACTTAAAACAGGCTACCCTTGAGATTGCTGACATTTATAATAATGGTTATGCAAATGACATTCATGAATAAAACATTTCCAGAGAAAATGGCAAATAAAATTGGGCATAGATTATACATGTGCTCGCAAATATATCAGGCATCACCACTGGCAGCAACCCGCTGTGCTCAGTTATTGAACTTATAGCTCATAATCCCTTTTCAGAACTTCCATAAAAGGAGGCGGACCAATGAGTTTCCAAAAGATGCATGTTGTTTTTTTGCTTTGTTTTGTTTACCAAAGTCAATTATATCTGCAGGCCTTTAAAGCACAGGTGTATAATGTGGGAGGGATACTGACCCACTGAGCTCACAAACACAGCATGTACAAAGACAAGAATTCTTGTTTTCGCATATAATTACTTTCTTTAAGGCTTTATTTTGAATGAGAAACCTCAGCCTGCAGAAGTGCATATTGTCTTCCTTTGATAGAAATAAGATGAAGGAAAGACCGCGAAGCCTTGGCAGAATTTGGTTTCCAGCAGGATCTGTGTAGAGAATCTCTTTGAATTTAATATAAAGAAATATCAAGCTAGCTTTAATGTAAGCATTGGAAATTCTGTCTGACATAAACTCTCTTTACAACTGGACAAGCCTTTGGTCTATGATATGTGTCCTTTAAGAATTGATAACGTAACTTTGTTCTGTCCATCTGCTGATTCCAAAAAAATGTGCAAAGTCTACAGATTAGTTTTTTTTAACTTCTCTTTTCTGTAATTTACTTCAGTATTGACTTGATATAAATTGCTTACAATTTACAGCAGCATATTGTTGAGGTTTGGACTCACTGTATGTTTCAGAATACTGCTTCTTAAGTATCAAATTAACATTTTAGAATTTTTATTTCTGAATAGATAATGAATGACGTGACATTCAGGTCTGCTTAAAATCCAGTTTTACCATAATAGTGTATTCATAACAGTAATAACAGTTAAAAATAACAGTTTTGCCATAATAATGTATTCAGTCTTTCATGACAATAAGATACTTTGTTCAAAACATCTAAATGGTGTATGAGTGGTGAAGTGTATGTGACAGATTGAATATGTTGTTCATCTGTTGCCTTACATCTCCTTCAGAAGGTGAGTAATACAAGCCGCTGGGGTCAAACTTGTAATCGGCATCATTAATGATCTCAGAAGTGTAGAAGATGGAAAGTATAGTGCGCAGGGTCCTTCGATCCCAGTCGTCTGTGACACGACCTCCGTAGTTACATTCCCCTGTCATATAGCGAAGAGCATCAAAGGGGATCTCCTGTAAAGGCACACACAACCAGAGAAATCACCATATAACTAACATTAAAATTAGTAAGACGAACATTGCATAATCACTGGGATGAAGAAATCAGAAGAGAGTGATGAGTTAAATTAAAAACGTTAATTATCTAAAGCACTAAAAGGGAGCAGATGACAAATCCATCTTAATGATGAATCATTTTGCAGCTTGTTTTCAATAAATACACTTTTTATGAGGTGAAGCTTTTATCTCGAAAGATTAAGGAAAGTTTGATTTCATGAGCTTATAAGCCATTATTATTCCTTTGAATGCAGCAGGTACATGTATAAAGTGTTCATCTAAAAATGACTTTCTAAGAGACCTCAGATGAGGACCTTATTGTTCTGAACCTAAAAAAATACCTTTTTTATCTTAAACGCATGGCCGCTCAACAAAGGCTCCTTTTATTAGGTGGAGGTGCATGTCAGGCTGGTACGTTCGATATAACGATCTTCAGGGGGAAATGAAAAGATGGACAGAGGACTGGCATGATTGTGACATTTCCTGTTGAAATTTCCCTTGCTAATGCAGTGGGTGGCACTCCGTAGCACTGGAGAAATGTCAGAGCATTCATGGAAGCTCTTGATCAGTTTGTGCAGTCTGCTTGTTTTGAAAGGAGAAGGGAGGTAAGAGGAGTGCTTCTCTGAAGTTCGGAAAATGTCAAGAACGCTTTTTTTAGGGGTGGTTTAAGGGGCGTGCTGAAAAGCATGAAAAGGAAGGTGATGTGCAAAGTGTGTATGTGTGTGTGTGTTGTAATAGTAAAAGAAAAATTGTTTGTGTGTGCATATAAAGAATAGGTGCATGTGTGATGTTACCTCATATTGGTCCAAGAACATGTGTAGCTGCTGGACAGAGATTCGCAGGTCTGTCTCATTGAACTCATAGGGGATGTTCCAACCAAGAGGACCGAATTTTCTTCTCTCTTGCGTCAGTGCATGAAAAAAGCACAAGCTAAACAGCAGCTTCTTAAAGACAGCCTGAAAATACACACAGATGTAATTTTTGCAACATATGTTTTTTTTTTATTTTTTATTAATAGGCGGTTTGATTCAAATGAGTCCAGAAATCAACCTTTGAAGATATACATCATGTTAAGAGTACTTTAAAAACCTTGACTTCTGTGAAAAACCTACTGGTTTAGAGCTGCTGTCAAAGAACTCAGGGTCAGATATGGGATCCGTGTAGAAAGAACGGATGATGTTGGAGCGCAGCCCCTTGGGAGCCTCATTGGTCATTTTGACACCATTTTGCAGCACAGCTACAGGGAAGTTGGGAGATGGGTAACTGGTCAGCCACAAGCGGAAGTCTGGATGAGTGGTATCTGCATTAAACTCCTGCAGAAAGTCAAAGTGCAGCTTCAGAGTATTTCCAATGGAGCACTTCATTATATATTATACAGTATGCATGCATACAATGGACCTGCACAGCATGCACTTAAACATTATGTAACACTTAATTTTAATAGACCCTATAAATATTCCTTTGACTAAACGTAACTACATGTTAACAGTAATTAATTAGAGTCATTAGCTGACTGTCTGCTTAATATCTGCTAAAACTTTATGTTGGTGATCCACCAACAAACATTTAATGGACTATGCTGAGTGATATTGCAAGTACATGCCAACTTTTTCCCACTAACATAAACCCAACAGTCCATTGATATTCTACTAGTTCTATCTAGTTGACATGTAGTTGCAAAGGTACTTATAGTCAAGAGAATGTCAAAAATAAAATTTGTTTACAAACAAATAATGCAAAAGAACACATGCTAGTTGGTGTCAGAATAACACTAAGAACTACCATTAAAGCACGTTTAGATGATAAAAATCTTAATTTTCTACCTCACAAACACGTTCAAGGGTGGACATCCATGAAGTGGCCAAGTGGCAGTTCTGTAAAACTACCCAGCTTCCTTCCTTCACGCCAGTTTCAATCATGCTCATGGCGATAGGGCCCTGACCCTGTCCCAGAGACAGGGAGGTCAGTCTGTTCCCTGTGAAACCCTGAACAACAAGCCAGACACAGTGTTTTAATAATAAAACAGCATCTCACATCACAAAAGACATCCTCTCTCACAAACCAAAACAATGTGCATTCAATGACCTAAGATCCTACAGAATGTCAATATTAATAATAATAATAAAACTAAATAATAATAAAAAAATAAAAGTAAAAGAAAAAATAAAAGTTGAGCTATAATAGGTTTCCATGTAACCATGCTCAAAAAAATACTTACATTTTCTCATAATATTCACTTAAATTCACCGCATTTATCAATGAATCTCAAAAATGAATTTGAACTTCTTTGTTCCACAAATTTTTTTTGCTCTGATTGGTCAGATGACTTAGTCTGTTATGATTTGTCTAATGTTTACAATATGTGTCGGAAACCAAATCTCATTACTATGTGTTTGCCTGTGGGACAAACTCGTGGGCAGCAAATAAAGATCAGAGCATGACATTATGAAAAAAGTGTTAAGGATCTTTGTAGATTGACTGAAAATGGAATTGCTGAGAACTCATTTCGCTGTTCCATTTTGAACCTTCCTTTTAGAAGAGAATACATTTAACTGTTGCACACACTGATTTTTAAAAGTTTGCAGAGCTTTTTCCATTCACAAACAATTTCTTTACACAAAATGTAATTGTACAACAACGTAATAGGAGTAATCCATCTCAAGATCTGTGGACTAAAGTCCTTAATCGTCTGTACCTGTTCCTCGCCAAACTTGAGCAATGCTGCCATGGGGTCTGATCCTGGGGACAGGATAAAGATGAGCGGAGCGCAGCAGTGACTGTCAGCAAAAGCAGTGGCCAAATTAAAGGGTGGCACCTCAATAAACTGCTGTCCCAAGTTGCCTGACACAAACTCTTGAACCATTGGAACAATCTGAGATGGGTGGACACAATACATTTTTAAAACACCTTCATGCTTTGGGGTTGGACTTTTTTAAAAAGACAATTTTAAGAAAGAAGGCTCACTAAGGCTATATTTGATCATAACATCATAACACAGTAAATTGTGAAATATTATTACAATTTAAATGAACTTTCTTCATAAATCTTTTTGATATCCATGCCAAAGATGACATGCATCTTTGGCATACACTTTAATAAACAGAACATTTTGTAACATTTAATGTCTTCACTTACTACAATCCAGCCCAATCACATGTGTATTTATAAACTCAATGCAAAGAAGCCGTACCTTGTCTGGCCTTAAGCATCTTATAATCAGCATCCTTTGGAACTGTCCTAATTTCTCCTGCCACTCTGAAGGGAAATCAGTGTGATGAGGATCCTGCAGAACACACACACACACACACACACACACACACACACGCACACACGCACACACGCACGCACACACGCACGCACACACACACACACCCACACACACACACACACGCACACACACACACACCCACACATACACACACACAAAGACCATAAAATGAAAAATCTGGTGTTCCTTTCATACTTTCTCAGTCCATTTCACACTGCTGAGCAGAAAGAAATACTGTGTTCTTAATCTCAATGGCACCTTGCTATCATAAACCTCTTTCCAGCCCTCCCGGAGTCGAGCCAGGTCTTTGCGCAGGCCTTTAAAGCGCTCCATCTCATCCAGGCGACAGATCTCGTCCCAGGATGTTTTGGGCAACCAGGTGCATGGGTTCGAATGTGGGTTATCCAGACCCACACCACCTGTCAAAAGAAATCGCCATTCCTTCTCATCCACCTAACAGAGAAACAGAGTGTGTTAAGAAAAAGTTGTGAATGCATAACCTTCATGCAGTTTTGTATACAATGAACATTTCTTCCATTGAGCTTTGTTTTTTTGCAGCTATTCTTGATTACACATCCAACTTCATTTTCTATAAAAATATGTATGCTAGTGCATCGCCCCAACACCATTTGATTCAGGAGCTGACAAAACTACTGACAGCACACTAAATGAATGATAGACAGATGCAGCATGAGTAACCGCTTGTACATGGAAAACATGTATAAATCACTAAAAGTTCCATTAAATTGGTTAAACTAGTGTTCATGTAGACAAATGTTGCAAGATCATTTGAAATAGTGACAACATTAACATTGTCAGACTGATGCATTCAAGTCGTTAACCTTAAGATGTCTTGTGTTAGAGTAACCTCTTTATTCTTTTATATGCTATTTATCAGATGAAGCACTGTCTTGCCCAGGTTTATTGATTTGATAAATCACAGGTGTGTGCGAGTGCATGGAGGCAGTTACTCACAAGCTTGTTGTGTTTGAGCAGGTTGACAGTGAGGCAGAAGGAGAAGAGGAGTTTGTCCTTCTCAAACAAAGAGCGACACACGTTGCAGTAAAGTGAGTATGTAAAATGGTCCTTCAGAATCTGTAGTCTAAATAGGGAAATAATTGTGGTAGAAGTCATTCAGTGAGAAGGATTTTGAAAGTGTCTTATGAGAATGGTTACGATACCAAAGTGCCACAGCCATATCACCCTGCAGCTCAAGACCAGTTACTCACTGAAGCTAAGCAGGGTCAGTACCTGGATGGGAGACCACATGTGAAAACTAGGTTGCTGTTGGAAGTGGTGTTAGTGAGGTCAGCAGGGGGCGCTCAACCTGTGGTCTGTGTGGGTCCTAATGCCCGAGTATAGTGAAGGGGATGCTATACTGTCAGTGAGGGCCGTCTTTCAGATGAGACGTTAAAAATCGAGGTCCTGACTCTCTGTGGTCATTAAAAATCCCATAGCACTTTTCGTAAAGAGTAGGGGTGTAACCCCGGTGTCCTGGCCAAATTCCCTCCATTGGCTCTTACCCATCAAGGCCTCCCAATCATTCCCACATACCGAATTAGCTCTATCACTGTCTCTCCACTCCCCCTATAGCTGGTGTGTGGTGAGCGCACTGGCGCCGTTGTCCTGTGGCTGCCGTCACATCATCTAATTGGATGCTGCACACTGGTGGTGGTGTGGAGAGACCCCCCTCATTATTGTGAAGTGCTTTGGGTGTATGACCGTACACAATAAATGCGCTATATATACACACAATACATTACATTACAAAGTGTTTGCACATTGAAACTGTAATGTATGGGCCTTTGAAATTGTACTTTACAACAGCTTTATTCTGTAAATATTTCCTTTTCAGTCATTTTTAAATCACCAATGGATTGTATCAGTATCCTTAGCTTTTACTTTAATGATCATCAACCATTTTAAGTCCAAGGCTACAATTTGTCTAAAGATAAATATAGACTTCTCATATAGGGGCAGCGGGGTGGCACAGTGGGTAGCGATGTCGCCTCACAGCAAGAAGGTCGCTGGTTTGAGCCTCAGCTGGGTCAGTTGGCATTTCTGTGTGGAGTTTGCATGTTCTCCCCGTGTTCGTGTGGGTTTCCTCCAGGTGCTCCAGTTTCCCCCACAAATCCAAAGACATGCACTATAGGTGAATTGGGTAAGCTAAATTGTCCATAGTGTATGTGTGTGAATAAGAGTGTATGGGTGTTTCACAGTTATGGGTTGCAGCTGGAAGGAATCCACTGCGTAAAACATATGCTGGATAAGTTGGCTGTTCGTTCGGCTGTGGCGACCCCTGATTAATAAAGGGACTAAGCCAAAAAGAAAATGAATGAATGATAAACTTCTCATATAGCATTTACTGTATATACTGCAAATCTCTGATGATTTTAAGTGCTTCCTTTTATCCTTACTTCTAAGTCGCTTTTGATAAAAGTGTCTGCTAAAATGAGTAAATGTAAACTTGTCCCATCTAAGCTGATTTTACACTGCTGCTAATATTAAATCATTATTTAACACTTTATATTAGGTGGGCTTAACTAATATGTACTTACACTGAAATTAATAATTTCTTACAATGTACTTATTGTGTAAATAAATGATTTTACATTGTACTTATGATTAAATACCTGCATGTAATTACATTAGTAACTAATTTCTGTAATTACAATTGTAATTACACTGCTGACCATCCCTTACACCTTAACCCACCAAGTAAGTACATTTTGCCTGGAGTAAAACAAAAACTACTGCCCAAGTGAGTCCTGAACACCCGTCGTATTACATTTTTGCAAATGTCACTTTAAATAAAAACAGTAGAAGACTCTTTTAAGTTTAAAGACCTGATCCTTTAGGATTTTTCCTCCAGAGAACTGGCACTGTGTTCTTTTAACCAGAGGATTCAGCCCTGGGCTGAAGTGTCATAGTATTCCCACAGCTCTCAGCTATCAAACTCACATCAGAACACCATACTGCCCAAGTAAGACTGTGCTGACGGTAAATAGTCATACAGGGCTTCATGTCTTTACATTCTTTTGTTTAAGATGCCTCCCTATGCTGCATGTCTATAATATCACAGAACCCATGCAGAGTCTCTTTGAAACCTGTGGTGCCTTTAAAAGCGATAGTTCACTTTCAAATGAACATGCTGTCATCCTTTCTTCAGCCTCAAAAACCTTACTCAAAAATGGCTTGGTTGTTGTAACCCAACCTTATTTTATTATTAATTTTATTATTAATATTGTCAAATATTGCCAAACCCAACCATTGGGTTAATCAAAAAAAACAACCCAACGTTGGGTATGTCCATATTTGATCCAATGTTGGCTTATGAAAACCTACTGTAGCATTTTTTAGAGTGCACTAAAAAACTAAACTACCTACCATAAACGTGGTGCATTAAAATTAAAACGACATTAAAATGACAACATATAAAAATAAATATTAACAAAAAATCTTGACAGCGTACCTTTCTTCGAGAAGGTCACTTTTTTGGGAATTATCAATGGACATGATGAAGAGATTGATGAACCAGGTTAGAGAGTACTGATACATGGGCTCAATGTTGGCCAAGTCAGCAATGGAAAAAAACAAAATGGCAGAGTGGATGGCAATGGGAGTGTAGCCCAAGCGTGTCTGGTCAATCTTCAGCTCAGTAACCTCAGCAATTGCCTGTTTCTCAGAGATCTCATTGGCCAGAACTTTAGAAGAAGAGAGGATCTGGACAGCTGTCTCATCTTCTAAAATATTGCCCTCTGAGGCAGAGAGGACTTCTAGGATTTTATCCTCTATTTCCTGCAGCTGTCTACAAGGAAATGAGAGAGAAAGCACATGGTTAAGCACATACTAATGTATAATACTCTACCAGTTTATTATTATTATTATTTTTGCATAACTGGACTGTGGTCATCCTGCTCTTTGCTCTCACTTCATAAGGAGATAATTATTTTCCCAAGGATTCTTGTTTTACTTTTAGAGACAACATTTAAAGTGAGGTACCCACAGGACTCAAGTGTCAGGTTAATTGTGTTTCTGGGTGGTACCTCTTGTTCTCAGCACCCTGTATGATGAGGGCTTGTTTCTCCTCCTCAAGGTCAGGTCTCTCTCTGGCCACCACGATGCCCAGCAGCTGGTCCTGCATCCCCTCTGGGGTGATCATGAAGTTCAGCAGGGTCACCTGAACAGAGCAGAAAAAAAAACGCTTGCAGTGCTGGCGGCTGCTTTTCTTACAATAATGATTTTAATCAGACCAGACCCTTGTGCTTACGATTTACAAGAGCCCCAGAAGGCCTTTTTTTCCAAGCTTACAGATTTACTTTACGGACATGACAAACTTTATGGAACCAACTACAAAACTATTTTTTATTTACATTATATCCTACAAGACCGTTTGCTAATATAATTATTATTTTTTTGATTAATGGCTGTGATATGAGTGAGTCTGCGGTGGAACACATTTTGGGATGAAAAATGGTTATTCTAATCTACCTCAATAGCAAAACTTTTTTTTATTCTATTGTGAACAGGATAGAAGGAAATTAATGTGTTAGGTTGTTATAAAGGAGGTAGATTTAGAGTCCAGGTATTTTAAGCACTTTTTTTTTACATTATTTTCCATGTAAAAACATTTTGTTCAGCATAAAGACCATCTGCCTAAGCTGCTTCGGCCGTAAGACTTGAGATGGCTTGTCCCCCAGCTCCGCGGCCGGATAGCTTAGATGGGTGTTACGTGGGGGCCAAGAAGAAGATGAAACCTTCCAAGCCCCTCGTCCCCTTCTTCCCGCAGGTACACAGTGAGCTCACGCAGGCATGGAGGGCACCTTTTTCTGCCTGGACCTCGTGCGCACCCGCTCTCACCCCCCTTGATGGTGGAGCAGCCAGGGGGTATGAGGCGATTCCTCAGGTGGAGCGCGCTATTGCGGTGAATCTTTGCCCACAAGGCGCCTACACCTGGAGAGGTCCACCTAAACTCGCGTCCAAAGCATGTAGGATGTCTGAGTCTCTCACGGCCAGAGCCTACACTGCGGCGTGCCAGGCTGGTTCTGCTTTGCACGCTATGGCCACCTATCAACGCTACCAAGTGATAAAGTTGGCCTAGATGCAGGAGGGTGGTTCTTCCCTGGGCTTAGTGCATGAGCTCCACACAGCGGCCGATTATGCTCTCATGACCACCAATTCAGCCGCCTGTGCCCTGGGGAAAACGATGGCCACACTGGTGGTCCAGGAACGCCACCTCTGGCTTAACCTGGCGGATATGAGGGATGCTGACAAAGCTCGCTTTCTCAACGCACCCATATCACAGGCTGGCATGTTCTGCAACACCGTTGGGGACTTTACCCAGGAGTTCTCAGTGGTGAAAGAGCAGTCGAAGGTGATGGAAGAGGTCATCTATCAGCGGTCTCTGAAAACTGCTCTCCCCACTGCCCCATCCATCTAGGCTACTCCTCGGCGAGGGCGCCCACCCAAGACTACAACACCTGCTCTGCCTTCGCTGCCCGCTCCACCAGCCAAGCGACATCGACGAGCCACCGACGAGACTGGAGCACCCCCGCCCCAGGGCCATCCGGAGAAGAGGGGACCTGTTCTTTCCTCGGTGGGGGGCCGAGGACTGATTCAGTCCACAACAGCAACTTCAATTCCACCACTGGCCTCCGGGCTGGCGATACCCAAATTTTCAATAAAAGAGCAGTTTCCTCTCTCTCCGGATGTGCAAACCTGAGCCTTGCCAGTCTGGGACGCTCCACTTTGCAGCGATGGAAAACAATCTCTTAATAAGAGACAATTTCTTATTTTCAGATCTTCCTCGGGCCGCTCTGCTTCCCGAGGTGGGCACTTCCCTTCCCAGCTGCCCCTCCGCTGACACCTCAGCGATCACTTTGATGATGCCATTAGCGTGAGCTCTGCCAGCCTGGTTAGCTCTGCCCAGCCCAGTTCACGGGTGTACATTTCAAGAGAGTCAGCCCCGTGTCTGCTCCTGTCTTGCGAAGGATGCAATCGAGCCGGTTCCTCCAGCTGAGATGAGGTGCAGGTTTTACAGCCCGTACATCATCGTGCCCAAAAAGAGCAGGGGGTTAAGGTCAATCCTAGATCTGCACAGACTAAACCGTTATTTACACAAAATGCCGTTCAGAATGCTCACGCAGAAACGCATATCCCAATGCTTCCTTCCTCAGGATTGGTTTGCAGCTATAGACCTGAAGGACGTGTATTTTCATGTCTCTATTCTTCCATGCTACCATCCTTTTAAGTTCGAAGGTCGAGCATTGTAGTACAAAGTTCTACCCTTCAGGCTCTCCCTGTCTCCGTGGGTTTTCACAAAGCTTGCGGAGGGTACCCTAGTGCCTTTACGGCTTGCAGGCATACGCATACTCAATTATCTTGACGATTGGCTCATTCTGGCTTCATCCCAGGATCAATTGATTATGCACAGGGACAGGGTGCTTCGGCACCTTGACCAGTTGGGGCTTTGGGTCAACCGAGAGAAGAGCAAGCTCTGCCCCACGCAGGGAATCTCCTATCTCAGAATGGAGCTGGACTCGGTCGCCATGGTAGCGCACCTCTCAGAGGCTACTGACAGGAAAACAGTGGTCCCACTTAAAACCTTTCAGAGGCTCCTGGGAGATGCCTCCAACACGGGCTGGGAGGCTGTGTGCAATGTCGGCAGAAGGGAAGTGGCGTATCAAAACAGAGGTTGGCCCACTGGATAGTCTATGTCATCGCCCTCGCTTATGAATGCCAGGGCGAGCCACATCCCCCGAACGTGAGAGCACACTCTACTAGAAATGTCGCCTCCTCCTAGGCATTGGCACTTGGCGCCTCTCTCACAAATATCTGCAGAGTTGCGGGCTGGGCAACACCTAACACATTCGCAATGAAAGGTTGCGCTCTTGGTGATGCTTGTCAAACTTCACATCAGGAGCGTGACGAGCTTAGCTGCTGTGGTGTTTTCCATACAGTCTTCCGTAATCTGTTTACAGATGCACGTTGGAGTTTCCATATAGGGGAACTCATTTGGCATTCATTGGCCCTTTTTTTTTCTCTTCAGAGTGATTGGCCATCTAGTAATCTCCCGTAGTCTGTTTACGTACGTAACCAGGATGTTTTCAATAATAATAATAAAAAATTTATTACTGTACTTATGTGTGTAAATATGTGACAATAATCCTGAAACGTGCTAAAAATGCAGCTTTGCTATCACAATAAATTGCAATTACATTGTATGATAACAGCTCTTTACTATATCTTTGATTATTATTTTTTTTGACTTAGTAAAGAACTTTTGTAACCTGGGCCCTTTCATCTAGCATGTAGAGACAAGTGCTGTGCTTGACTTTGTTTAAAAGCAAAAAAAATTTTGTGTGCATGTAGTTTGCTCTAGTATATGACTTCATATATAAAGCAGGCTCACCTTGACTGAGACCTCAGGCAGATAATGTGGATTTCGTAGCTTAGTTGTTATATAAAAGCGGAAATCTGGAGCATATTCAATAGTGGAGTCACCAAGACGGATGCAGACACTGCCACCCTGTTTAAAAGTTTGTTTCAGCAGCAGTGGCTCGAGTATGGGGTCCAGTTCTTCCCCAACATTCTCCAGCAACACTACAAAACAATATAGATTGATGATTGAAGTTAAAAACATGCAATGTTCAATGCAAAACTAATAATAATAATAATAATAATAATAATAATAATAATAATAACAATATTAGGCAGTTCATTCTGCTGTGGTGACCCCTGATAAATCAGGGACTAAGCTGAAGGAAAATGAATGAATGAATGAATAATAATAATAATAATAATAATAATAATAATAATAATAATAATAATAATAATAA
>CAIGQW010054868.1:3211262-3233615 GCA_903798125.1 Danio choprae
ATATAAACAATGTTGATGTATTGTCTTGGTGGAACAAATCTGCTATGCTGCTGCTGCTTTGATTATCGGTGCACCGCAAGCTCCATCGCTAGCTTTTGCCAGTATATTCACAGACATACTGTCTGAGAACACTGCTAAAACACTGCTACTAAAGACAAAATGTACATGAAATCCTCGTAGCAGATATAAGCATAGTTGGAGCTGGGCTGAATGAGGGTGTCTGAAAACCCTGCAGATTGCTTGCACAAACAAAGCAGTCACATTTGAATGTTGAGAGGGCAACCTCATTGGCTGCTAAGGCAACAGCACGAATCACCTGCATCAGGTAGATGATGATGCAGTTGGAAGAATTTTAGCTAGGATAAATCAGCCTGTTTACGCTTAGAGTATCATGACAGAACTTTGCATTTATTTTTTTTACTCTTCAAAAATACTTCCCAGGGTGACACAGTGGCTCAGTGGTTAGCACTGTCGCCTCAAAGCAAGCAGGTCACTGGTTCGAGTCCCAGCTGGGTCAGTTGGCATTTCTGTGTGGAGTTCATGTTCGTGTGGGTTTCTTCCGGGTGCTCCATTTTCCCCACAGTCCAAAGACATGCGGTATAGGTGAATTGAATAAACTAATTTGGCCGTAGTGTATGTGTGTGAATGAGTGTGTATGGATGTTTCCCAGTACTGGGTTACAGCTGAAAGGGCATATGCTGTGTAAAACATATGCTGGATAAGTTGTCGGTTCATTCCGCTGTGGCAACCCCTGATGAATAAAGGGACTAATTCGAAGGAAAATGAATGAATGAAAAACTTTCCAAAATTTTTGAGAAGCAAATCAGGAAGTTAGAATGATACCAAATCTTACAATACCAAAGTTTTTGAAAGACAGTATACGTAACACACATCTTAACACATATTAGCTGATGTTCACAGTATGATGTTCACAGAAGCACTAGCACATTTACCAAAATTTAAAAACCATGCTGAAACAGCTGTTGACGCCAAAAACAGATGAAGTGTGGCTGTCATATGTATTCAGAGAGAATTAGCATTTTTACATGCATGAAAAAAAGAAGATCAGATCTGACTGAATTTATATAAAATAACTGTGACAATAAATGAATGTTTACTACACAAATATCTAATAATCTAATTGAATGTCTGATTCGCTAGTGCAGGGCTTCTTTCAATCCTTGACAATCACAGATAAATAGATCTTTAAAATCCCAGTTAGGCACCAGAGAAACATTGTCTTTGTTTGAATGACAAAGTGAGCCTGCACTGCTACTGCAGAGAGTGATGGGAAATCAGCGCTTGGGCACGAATCTGACAGCACAATCTCTGAACAATCCAATCCTCTTATTCACTCTGTGTGATGGTACTTCACTAATTCTTTGTGACATTGATTCATTCGACATCATGACATTTTATAGTCCTTGAGATGAATTCCTCTATAATTCCTGTTTTTTCTAACTCATTTCCCAAAGTGAGAAAACAATTTGAAAGAGACTGTTCCAGTGGAGCTTCAGGAACAGCATAACAGGTTTGCCTCAATGCATTCAAGTGCCTTGATTCTGGCCATGCTTGAGAGAGCATGGCATAAACAATTTCTCCTCTCCAATAGGGAAAACAGACAACCTGAATTACAAACATGGAGAGACGAGGGGAAAAAAGAAGAGGGGAACATGAAAGGAAGTGAAATAGGGCAGAAAACGGCAGCGGGGCCTTGGTGATGCTTGGTTTACCCAAACACACGCTAAACTGACAGGCAGTCTCCACAGACAAATGAGAACAGAGTGTGTGTGCGTATGCATGTGCCCCTGTGTGTCTTCTGTGTGGGTTTAGAAAACAAAGGCTTTACTCTTGCAACTTCAAAGTCTGAACATAGAAATGATCTGAAGGAAAGTAAACAAAGAAGAAAAGGAAAACATCCCCTTAACCCCTTTTGATGTAAAAACACAAACTAAATTCCTAAATAAACATCTATCAAAAAACGGACATTTTAAACAGGGCTGGGATCCGCTGGAGGAGAGGTTACAAAGAATGTCAACAAAAAATAGTTGACTGTGGTGTAATACGCAAGCTTTCAGGAACAGTGGTTAACCGTTCGTTGACAGAAAGACTCTTTTACGACTGCTGTCCTCTGCTTACCTGATTCTCAAGGTCAGCCTTTTTGTTTTTGTTGGCTTCCAGGGTCTCCTGCAGTTTGGCCAGTTTGTCCTGGACCTCCTTCAAAGCAGCCTGTTTCTTCTGGAGGCTCTCCATGGCCACCTTCAGCTTCTCTTCGGCATGTGCCAACTTCTCTTTCTTGGGGGCCACTACCTTTGCCACTCTGTCAAAGTGAAAAAAAAAGAAAGTTTTTGCACCATAAATGATTTAAAAAAAGAATCATCTTCTGAAATACAATCCAGAGTTAATTGATGATGTCCTGAATTCCAAATTAAGGTCACATTTGTTCTCACATTTTAAGGGACGAAATCCAATTATTTACTAAAAATCCACATGAATGGATATTTTGCTAAACGTTGTAATTGGTTTAAAGCCAATTTTCTGCATTGACCTTTAGCTTAACTTAGACTCACTTATCATAAGAGTCCATGGCACAAACCCATTTACAGAGCCCCTCTGCAGCAGCGGAGGCTGTGCGGATCTTCTCTGGAACAAAGTCTGGGTTGGTGATGTATTTGTTCCGGATGATGCTCATGTAGTTGACTGGAATATTGTCTTTATTGTACTCATGAAGGCTCTGGAGAAACTTCATATCTCCTAATAGTTTCTTTGCTGGCCCCCAGTAGTCTTCAACCTTCTTGCCGGAACCTGTGGGGTCTGGGATACGGTCTGGTTTTATGCCTTTCAGGATGCAGATGGCTTCCATTACTAGCTTGACACCAGCTGGAGGATTCTTCATAGCTTTAACTAGAGTTATATCCTATAGAGGGTGACACAGATTGATTTATTGGATAATAGAAGTATGAACACATATTTAAAATGTTTAATCAAGAGGCATTTCTGGTAATTATTCATTAAAATGATAGCCCACAAAATAAATAAAATAATCTTGCTTTTGTATGTGGGGCACAAAAAATTTATATAATTTTTCCATTGTCCATTGATGACCATCAAGAGTCACTAAAACTGTTTGGTTACTAATATAATTCAAAATATCTTTTTTTGTGTGTGAATTTTGGTCACCAGGTCGCTGGTTCGAGTCCCAGCTGCATCTCTGTGTGGAGTTTGCATGTTTTCCCCGTGTTCACGTGGGTTTCCTGCAGATGCTCTGGTTTCCCCCACAGTCCAACAACATGCACTATGAGTGAATTGAATAAACTAAATTGTCTGTAGTGTATGTGTGTACATGTGAGAGTGTATTCCCAGTTTCCCAGTGTTTCCTAGTACTGGGTTGCAGCTGGAAGAGCATCCGCTGTGTAAAACATATGCTGGATAAGTTGCCGGTTCATTCCACTGTGGCGACCCCTGATGAATAAAGGAACTAAGCCAAAGGAAAATTAATGAATGAGAGAATTTTTTGGGTGATCTATCATTTTAAAGGCATAGTTCACCCAAAAATGAACATTTCCTGTTCATTTACTCATATTATTCTCAAGATGCAGGTGCATTTTTTTTCTTCATTCATTCATTCATTCATTTTCTTTTCGGCTTAGTCCCTTTATTATTCTGGGGTCGCCACAGCGGAATGAACCGCCAACTTATCCAGCATATGTTTTACGCAGCGGATGCCCTTCCAGCTGCAACCCATCACTGGGAAACATCCACACACACTCATTCACATATACACTACGGTCAATTTAGCTTACCCAATTCACCTATAGCACATGTCTTTGGACTTGTGGGGGAAACCGAAGCACTCGGAGGAAACCCACGCGAACACGGGGAGAACATGCAAACTCCACACAGAAACGCCAATTGACCCAGCCAAGGCTCGAACCAGCGACCTTCTTTCTCACCGTGCGGCCCCTTTTTTTTCTTCAGAAGAACATAAAAAATATTTTTAGCTGAATCTATGATCTATATAGTGATGATTCATAGAATGGCAGGCAATGCTTACCAGTTTTCTAGATTAAAAGTAAGCATGTACAAACAAAGCTCCTGCTAACACACTGATGTCTTGTGAAGTGATCGGACATTTATAAGCTTACCCTAGTGAGCGTGAATTACCTTGTCTTTTGATGACATATGGCTGAGCGTGCACTCAGACACAAGTTCATTTATCAGAATGGAGTCATGTATGCGAGCGGTTTATAGCAGTTACTGCCTCTTGGACAATAACAGTCACCTCAACCCTAAGTCGATACACCAACAAGCAACTGGAAGCCTCATGCTCACTACATTTGTGTGTGTGCCGAGAACTGTTTGCCCAGGCTATGGATTAAAGATTAAAGTGTATCATCTCAGTGTATCATCAGGAGCCACAGGGATTGGTTTGGACTTGTTCGTATGTCTTTATTTTTTATCTAAAAGAGGTTGACCATTGATTTAAACTATAATAATCACCAAGCACCACAAATTCAGCTAAAAATATTCATACATTTTCTAATGAAGAAGAAAGTCATCAACATTTTCAATGGTCAGAGGGTAAGTACTGTAAATGATCTGCCAAAAATATAATCTGAGAGTTATTTATTGTTATAACCATTTCGTATGGTATATAAAGCAAGAAAAAACCTGTTGGGTGAGTGTGTCCAAAGCAGCCAGTGCGGCTTCCAGGATGGGCACAGCAACCGCCAGATCGGCATCACATTCATCTTTAATGGCCTTGGCAGCCATGGCCTGCTCATTAGCCTCCGCTTCATCCACACGGACCACCTTCTCTGTCTTGGACACCTCCTCAGACTCATGCTGAATGACCACCATCATCTCTTCCACCTCTTTAGTTGCAACTCGCAGCTGAGGCTGAAGAGCCTCCAGCTCCCCCTGCATTGTGGACACCTGTGTGGCAGCCGATTCCAGCTTCTGAAGACCAACCTCATAACGACTCTTCAGCTTCATGACTTCCCTGAAATCATTATTGGCACAAATAATGCTTATTATAGAAAGATTTTGCCAAAATGACACAACCCAATTATTCAAACCTAATCAGTCAATGATTCTGATGTAAAACCCCTTAGAGAAGAATGACTTACGCTCTTTTGCGCTGAAGTAGGTGTTTGAACATAGAGATAAGCTCCAAATAGGAGGTTGGTGTGACATAGTTGTAGCGCTGCAGCTCTGAAAAGAAATGTGCTGAGAGATTGATGGTGGATGTGTGGAAGCTCTTGCACATGCTGATACAGCCTTCCCGAGCAGTGTCTGTCATTTCAACGTCTTCCAGGAAACGAGTGGCCACAGCCTGTAGCGCATCTTCTGGCCAGCTCTTTTGTAACATAATGATTCATTACTTTTTTATTTCTTGATTATAACAAGGTTTCATAAATCTTTAAATGGTATATCAATGATATTAAAATAGCACTTAATAAAGCATGTTTCACATTAACACCAACCTGAAACCAGTCAATAGTGCAGCAGTTAATGAGAGCAGGGAAACGTCGCAGGCGGCTTCTAAAGGTATCACCAATTGGACTCATGGCCAGCACCACATGCAACTGGCTGCGACAGCGCTCTAAAAACATGTTAAAGAGAGCCAGTGTGCTGCCATCCGTCTGCTTATCACGATCCCTCTGACGGTCCAAGACACGCATGTGCTCACAAATCTCCTGCTTCTCATCTACGGCAAAGAGATTGGGAACCTCTCCAGTGTTTAACAAATTACTCACATCTTCTAAAAATGACTCCATCTTAATCTGGGTGTCTGTGAAGAGGAAGACTCCATGAGTATCCCCAGATGTAGATTTTTGCATGATAAGTTTGAGGTCGTCTCGCCATTCTGTAACTCCATAACTCTTAGAAATCTCTACCTGGAAGAGTTCGGCTTCAGCCATGTGGGCTGCCAAGCGCGTCAATGACTGTCGTCCACTCCCTCCAACACCTACGAGGAGAGCATGGCCACGGGGCTGTTTGAGAATGCGGGAGATTCGACAAACATGCTCAATGGCGAACCGGAAAAGTACAAGATTCATGGGAGCCTTGCTGATATTGTTGTACTCTTCAAGATGGGTCTCCACCACCTGACGGAGCTTCTCAGCATCACCTACTTCACGGTAGTTGCGGTCCTCACCCTTGGGGTCATGAAAATCACAGAACATGAGGCTGCGAAGATCATCTTCAGTTACAAGTCTGTCTGTGTTGCTGCCCAGATGCTTGAAAAGCTGATGGAAATCTTCATTCAGGTGAGACTTGGAAACTTCTTGCAGGAAGCTCACCATCCATGCACAATCAGCCGGATGAACTAAACGGTCATAATACACTCTCAGGACCTGCACAAGAGAAGATTTAATCATTAATCAGTCTTCGTTTATAATAATGTGGCCTATAAAACTGTGTTTGCAGTTATAGTACCTCATGCACCCATAAGCGTTTGATGGCTGTAAGGTCATCTGCAGTTTCTGGCCGAGATAAGCAGATACCCTGGATGACGCGAGAAAAATCTCGAAGATTGAAGAGGTAATGGGATTTAGCTGGGGTTGGTAGAAGGTTCTTAGTGGCCTCCTGGTACACAGACATAGTGGCACTAATGATCTGAGAGGTGATGCTTGCAAATGGTTTGGGAAATGGAAATCTGTAGGTTCAGTAAATGCAGAAAATGTGTTAAAATTGTAATTTATTTATTAAGTACGGAGTACAAAGCAACATTACCTTATGGTTAAGTGCCAGTCCAGAATTTTTGAAAAAATGGTGAACATGGTTTTTTGATCAAATTCATTAATAGTTACTGTGTTGAAATGCCGCAAAAAGCGAGGAGTCACAGGGTTCCTACCTCCACCTGCATAAAGATAGATATGTCAAACATGTAGAACAACAGTGTAAACTGTTCAACACATTAAATATGTTCTTTCATTTGCTACAAAGTGTGTATTCTAGTGTTTTTTTTTATATACATACATAAACATTTCTCCAAGAACTGCATTTGCTCAAATGTCTGCTCTGAAAAAAGCTTACCAGGTGGACCCATGGCACACATGATCTGGATGTCCACTAAGTTGATAATTGAGCAGTCCTTCATGTCATACCAGTTCCAGTGGTCAAGCCACTGCCGCAGAAGCTCCACTGGAGGCTGGGCTCCATATGTCTCTCTTGCTGGCATATTTACATCATCAACAAATACCACCTGATCGAAATAATTAAAGGACAAATTAAAAAGACTAAAAGCATTTTTTAACATTAACTTTAATGCAATTTGATGCTGTAATTTTAAATGTTGGAAGATAATGTCCTACTTTGTATGGTGATTATAAACAGGTGAATCAGGAATCTATTTGCCTCCCATTTCATTTAGAAGCAATTAAGAACTCATTTTCATGTTACAGTCAGAATTTTAAACATAGATGATAGTCAAAATGGATTTTAAAATGGAAAAATAATAATTGCTTATTAAAAACTGATTAAGATTGAATCGTAAACAAAACAAGCAAAACATGTTTAAGATATACCATTTTCTTTCCCAGGGGAGGGCCAAACACTCCTTTCCTCCTTTTATCAAGTTTTGACATAATAATGTTTTGGGTCTGTGCTGCTGTTGTTTGTGCTGAGAAGTTGATCAGTAGAGGACTGTACACATCCTTCTCCAGACGATTCAGCAAAAAGTCCTGTGGGAGATTTGAAGGTACCTAATTACCTCTAGTTACAGCAGATGTTGCATCAAAATTCTGTTTTCATGAACACTTCCAACCTGTGTTTGAAGTGTTGAGAAAACAGTCTTTCTACTGTAAACCTGTCACTATCATAATAAAAGAGGCTACAAGTACATAAGTCAATGAAATAGGTTTGTATAACCTTCACACTATGCATAATTAGGTATGTGCATCATTGCACAACGTAATACATGCCAAAAACTGATGCATAAATGAATGAATTCTAGTGAATTCAGTAGTTGACCTAAAGGATGAAAATCAACAACACGCACAAGCAACATAAAAGCTCTTATTATGATCAGCCATGTGTCAACTAATTAATGTAAATATATGCACATTTCAGAGAGAGCCCATTTATTATAGTTTGAGGAGCCTTCACTTATGCCTGAAAGATACGGTCTCTTTCATTCCTTTAAACTCTATGAAAGAGCCATGTGGCAGAGTGTAAAAATGATGATATAATATTCATTTTCTAAATGAGAGTGATGAAGTCATCGGCACCTGCAGGCATTTCATACACACAACATGGAGACTTTTAGAGCCCTTCAAATTTTTTTCCAAAGCTTCATGAGGTGGAAAAATAAAACGGAAAGATGAGGCAGAGTGGCCTATGAAACAAGTTTAAGTGAGTAGAACAAAAACTGAATGAATCCTCTTTAAACAAGTTTTGGGCAAAACTACCATGTCTCCTCTATCTTTACAAAACAAAAATCAAAACTGATGTCTAAACTCTAAACTACAGTCTGGCACACATCATTGATGGATGCTCTTTTTTGCATAATTATGATGCCACTAATAGTAGAGTGTTTTTGCTGATGTATGTTTATTCGAGTGACTTTCTAACCAGACCACTAACCAAAGTAAGAGCATTTGGTTTGTTCATCTCTTGTGGAAATGGAGCGGGGGCGACAGTGAGCCACAGTTGGTCTCGAACCATTGACTCATTTATCATAATGTGATGACCTGTCGTCCCACAGCCTGCAGACGTACAAGTTCACGTAAGAGGTTTCATGCTCAGATGGCATAGCCTGGCAATGTAAAGTGCTAGTAGAGAGAGATATGTTATGTACTATTTGGTTTTAGCAGAGGCAGGATTACTGGCTCACATGCACCATTGGTGAGAATATACACCTTTAGAAAGTCCTACAGATTTCTTTCTGTGGGCAGGGAACAAGAGTTCAAATCATCAATACATTTTGGTGCATTCAGGTCATTGCAGATAAATCATATTTACAAGTTTATTGTACATGAACATCACTTAAGTCGTTATTAAGATTGGGGAACTCAAATTGTTCTTTAACCTCAGAGTTTTCGAGTTGAATAACTATAACTATACTATTCTAACTATAATAGAGAAATTATATATACCAGTATATATCTTATTATATATACAGTAGATCAGAAGGCAGAATTCATGGATGCAAAGTCAACTCTTGTGGGTTGTCAATGACAGATACTTTGCTTTTTGTTTTCTATAAGTAGAGTTAACAAACCCTGCTGTATTGTGTTGCAGTTTATCTAAAGTAGGTACAATGATATTTTGTGGTGACAAAAGTGACTTGAACGCAGTATGTATCACTTTTTAAGCAAACCTCTTCTATACTAAAAAGAAGTATCAAATAGATTGTCTTAATAATGCAGCATGACAGTGGGAAGATAATGATAGAACATTATTTTAAAGCAAAAGATCTGTTGAAGGTGAAAATCAAATCAACTAATGAGCTTAAGAGTGAATGGATGTATTCTATCAGATCGTGCCTACATTTAAAAAAAAAAATTATTTCACCATTTTGGTCATTTATAAAATTTCAATTTCACTCATTTATAAAATGTGTACAGCTATGAATGGATTAAATGGGCTTTATGTAATAATTTAATTGTTTTAACAATTTTGTAACAAAAATGTATCAAATGAGACTTTCCTCAATTTCCTAGGTTGTTTAAGAAACCTGTAGACTGATATTTATGTGAAGGATTTTGTGACATTTTGGCGGGAAAATCAAAAGCATGTGTTATTTCTGCATGTTTCAGAAAGTCCCCATTGATTCTGTGACACATGAAACCAGGGCTTACACAATGTTCAAAACCAAGAGCTTTTCTGAACTGTAATGTCGAAATCATTCACACTATTTAAAAAAGCCTGTCTACAGACAGGTCTACATCTAATACAATATTTGAAAAAACATAAATTACATTACAAATCATACCAAATATTTTAAATTAGGAGTGTCAACTTAATTTGCTATTTAATAAAAAACTATGACTAAAAAGGCCACAATTTACAATAAGCTTTTATTATTAGTGTTAGTGAATGTATTTACTAACATTAACTAATAATGACGAATACTTGTACAGCATTTATTAATCATATTTATTAATGCATTTTAAAAATCCAATTCTTGCTTGCACTGAATTGCACTGAATAACAAAGATTAATCAAAACTGTATTAAATGTATAGTTCATGTTAGTAAGTAGTAAATACATTAAACAATGCAACCTTATTTGCAAAGTGTTACCATTAAAAATGTGTTAAAATTTAGCATATTAGCTCATGGACCTGAATCTGATCCTTACACTCCTACAGGCAGTGTCTTGAGTGCCTTACCTTTTCCTACTTGAGTGTCTTGCATTTCCTTCAATTGATAGATTTTCTAAGCAAATGTCACTATGTGATTGTCATTAATTAATGATTAATTAATAGGCACATCATATAATTATTTCACGTCAAATTTTAATTGATTGACTATTCTAAATATATTCCTGACGGTTGAGTCAGATGTGATAAAAATAGCAGTGAAACACTCACCAGAATATAGACGCTCTTGCCAGTCCCCGTGGGGCCGACAAAGACGGTGGGCTTCTGATGAGTGATGAGCAGCTTCATGAGAGCATTGTAGCGTACAGTGTTCTCCGTAGGCACAATTATTTCGTTGAACTGCACATCTTTGGGAATGGGGGGGAAAGCCTTCAGCTCCTCGGTCCACAATTCCCATCTGCCTGGACCCTGTTAGTGTATCATTGCTCACGTAAACCATTTTAAATGAGAAACAATTCCAGTAAATCTTCTTGTTAGCTTTTTGTTTCATGCTTTGTTTTGCTGTCCTTCAGAGCTGTCTCAAACTACACTATGTATTAACGCCCCATTGTTTCCAATTCCACCATCATGACACCCTCTGTAATTTCTTCATGATGCATTCTTTGTAGAAGCCTATATGCACCACAAAAGAATTATGAGCTTGTTCATGGTCCTGTCTGTTCATGAAAAAAGGCTTTTATCTAGAGCAGAAAAATGTAAGCAATGGATAATCCATTTCTTCTCTAATAAATAACATTTTCAGCATTTAATGAGGCATGAAATTGGCAAATTAGTCCAGGTTATGCCTGAAGTTTTATTACACAGAGATAAAGCTTGTGATTTATAACAAATAATAAGACAGATTACCTCATTCAGGATGAGGAGGGTGTGTTTCCTGAGCAGAGACTAGATTCGCTTATTAGTATTTTGAGACGAAAAATAGAAATAATCCAATTCCCATGCCTCAAGCTCAAAGAATTAAGTGGCTGTTGTTACACTTTGTTTATATTCTGAATACAGAGCTAGCAAAGGTGGCATTTTTAAAACAATCTATTATAATGGTACAATCTCTCTCCTAAAAGCCAGACTAAAAAAGTTGCATGCTTAATAAAATATTTTCTACTGGCCTAATTGTAATTCCATAATATACTAGATATGTGACATTATTAATTTAAAATCCTTAAAATGTTAGTCCACCCAAAAATGAAAACTCTGTTATTAATCACTTAAGATATTTTAGATCAAATCTGAAGACTCCCTTATACTCCATAGACAGCAACAATCCTGAGAGTTTCCAAAAATGGAAGCAAAAACATGGTCAAAATTGCAGTCGTTCAATTGTAAACACTTTTGTGTGAAAAAAAAACTGTCAGCCAATGTCTTCTTGTGTTTACTACTGTATGCGTTGCTGACTTTAATGCCAATATGACATACTGCCCATAGTAAGCATGCACAGGAGGAGATATATAGGCATTGTCAAATATTTTGACAATGTTCTAGATTCTTTATATGGATTTTGAACGTCTGCAAACTGTTGCTGTCTATGGAGATTGAAAAAGTTAAAATCTAAAATATCTAAATTTGTGTTCCAAAGATGAACATAGGTCTCAGGGGACTGAAACGACATGAGGATGAGTAATTAATAACAGAATTTTCATTTTTATCCTTTCTAACATATTAAAATAATGTAATACAAATAAATTCCTGAAGCATGCAAAAATGTGCCATTATGTGAGGGATTAATCTTCATTGGAATTTGCTGTTTGATATTACAACCTGACAGAATATCAAAAAGTAATTCATGTCAGCTACCTAATTATCTCCAAAAAGTATGACAAGAACAAACTTCCTAAAAGAGCCTCATCTGTTTCTTTCAACATATCAGCTTTCTGCTTTGGTGCATTAAAAATCTTCCTGACCTCTTTGAGGAAGCGGTATTCATAGAGCGTTCCCTCTGTGGGTAAAGGCACAGTCAGCTGCTTGGCGGGAGGCTCCACATGCTCCAGGATTCCATGGCGTGTGCGAGTCTCTTCACTGAGGCCACCCGCTAACATTTCCCTCACTAAACCATCAAACTTCACCCGTCCTTCCTCAGTGCAGCTGGCCCCGACTGACCACATGAGGCAGAATACAAAGATGCCCTATACAGGAAAAGAGAAAATAAACATGTTTTCATTCAACAGGAGAGGTCAAAGCCAGTCATAGCTTTTTGACTAACAAACAGCTCAGTAACATCTTACTGTTGACCTCTGAGAGATCATATATTGAGTTTTCATAAATTACCTAAATCATTTCTTCCTGCATTGCTGTGGTTAATCACTACGGCCCACCGCTGACCTTTTCTACGACTGCTAATTCAATCGATTATTCATAAATATTCTTTTGCAAATTCAATTGCACTTTTAGATCAATCTGCTGCAGCAACGACAATCAATACAAACACTGCCGTCATTGATTTGGGACAAAATGCTTTGTGCTCTTTAGGCGTAAAAAAAAAATGTTTGTGCAATACTCTGATGACCAGCTGAGAGAAAGCAAATAAAGTATTTCCTATATGGGAGGAGGGAGGAGATTTTCTAGGCATTGATCCTGTACCAGCTAATCAATGAGACTCGCCGTCTAGGTTGGCATTTTTTGATCCAATGATATGATCTCCGTCTCAGAGGAGCAGTTGAAAAGATTATTAACTTTAGAGGAGAAATGCAGACAGCATTGAAAGACTTTAGACAGCACACAAAAAAATGGCAAAAGCTGCCTTCGGCTAAAGAGATGACCTTTCAGACCTTTTCAAGCTAAGATTTTTTTAAGAAGCAGTTATTATGACAAATTTTTAGTGGAGCACACAAACTGAAGATAACTTCACATAGTGTGGCCTATGAGTGTGTTCACACTTGGCAAGTTTGTTTAAAATTAACTACAAATGCTCTGTTAGTGTAGTTTATTTGATTAAGCGAGACTGCTGCCGTATGCAATTTGGTGCATATGATACAAGTGTACCAAGCTTAATCAGACGAGACATTTTGCGAACCATTTTTTAAGTGCATTTAAAAAAAATAAAAGTAAAATATACTATACCTTTGTTTAAGGTTCAATTTCTACCAGCTTGAACAGAGTACTAACACATAGCACTGCTTTGGATATTCATTCATTTTTGCTGGAGAAACAAATTACACACATATTTACAAAAAAGGTTTTGTTTTTTCCAACAAAACTTAAGGAACATCCAAACCAGTACTGTATGTTAGTACTTATTTTATGCTGGAAGTAATTAAACCTTAAACTAAAGTATAAGAAATATGTATTATAAAATGTTTTTTGTTTTTGTTTTTATTTTGTATCTAAAATATCAGTGTGAATGTTTAGCAAAGCAGTTCCAAATGTATAAGTGTATTTTTGTGCGCAGATGAAAAGAATCAAGGCAACTGAACACAACCTTAGTTAGAAATAAGCAAACTAAAGTTTAAATTTATTATCCATGACAGTCAATAAATCAACTAAATGAAAAAAAGCAATGTGAGATACATTATATCCCATATATGACATCTCTAATTTGTATTTATAACCTTCTACACCCTCTCTATGGGTCAGATATTTTGAATTAATTAATACATGTTGAAACTCTGGCATATAGAGATTAATCACAATTAGATCAAGCAGATTTTAACTTTTTTTTTTTCAGTTAAAAATGCGATTAGTGCCTATGCAAACTGCATCAACATGCAGCTTATTTGTATGTGGTTGCTCAGATGTTTTGTTCGGTCTAGCGAGCAGCTTCAGTGCAGACTCAGCAGAAATGCGGATCAATCTGAGCTACATAAAGAAAACTGCAAGCGTTGAGTGCATAAAGTGTCCAACATTTTACACTTTATCTTCACATTTCCCTTCATCGCCTCACCTCAAGCCAGGAGCAGACATCTCTCTGGTCCATCCGCTTCATCTGGCTCTCCTCACCGAACTCATCCATCATGCAGTCCATCAGATTCATCAGAGATTTCACCAGGCTCGTGTTGGATGTGGGCGATAATTCCTGAATGCCCACACAAAACACACTCCATTACTCTGGACCGAGAACCCGTGGCTGGATGATTGGTGGTGTGCCATAATACTGGGCAAAACTATCTTAAAGGTACACAAGACATGCTGTGATATTGGTTTGCAATAAGAGGTAATTACATAAAAACTTGATAATGGATAGACAAAAAATAAATATTTTCAAAAAGACAAACAAGGCAACAAAGAAACGTAGCAGCTAAATGAGTGTCAAGAAAGCACTACTCCATCTGACAAAAACTGTATTAACCAAAGTGCACTGTAAGCACTAAGAGACAAAACGGGACTGTCAAGAAAAGTGGTATTTAAAAAAAGAAAGCACATAATTAGTGCTTTATCCCATTCTGAGCACAATGCATGCGTGCTAGCATAAAAGAAGCCTTAATTGCAGAAGCCTGTGATTATTGGAAAAGGAAATTCAGTATGTAATGTCTACATAATTGAGACTAGGTAACAATTTCTTATTCCTTCCAGGCTCCAAAAGTAATAATAATGTTTCATACAAAAATGAATGGCTGTCTTTTCTGTAGTATCTGTGCATTTTTAATAACAAAAGAAAATCTCAAGTTTTTAGAAATCTTCCAGTTTTACCAGCATTTCAATAACACTGGGGGGAAGGCAATGGAAAAAAAAAAGAAACTTCTCAGGCACAGTAGGCTGAGGAGAGTATAACTTTAAGGTATAAAGGATCTTTATTGTGTCACTTATCATAATAAACCTCAGGCCTAAAAGGTCAACTGGACCTGACATGAAGAAGTCTTCTATAATTCTGAAGGAGTTTATATAAGGGAAAATTTTATGACATTGCAAGATAAACTAGCTAGATTTTTATGATCCCGGTTATTACCCTGCTAATTCACTTAAAATCTTACCTGATGATTATTGTATAATAACAATGCGTTGACAATTATTAACTATCAATACTGAAGCCCTTTGACATCAATAAACAATCAGTAAAATCGCTAACTATAACAGGGATTTAAGTTGGCTGCATTTGTATGTAACAAGATCCTGATGACAGTGTTATCAGGGTCTAAAAAGTCAGAATGTCATAAACTCACTTTGCAACTCACATTTGATTCTATGTAGTATAAATGAAATCCAGACATTGCCATTAACAAACTCTCTCCCATTACCTCAAGAATTAGTTCATCCATGTACTAAATAATAAAACATCTGGCTTAGCTTGAGAGAACAGGGGACTAAAATAATTTGCCAATGCTTCACAAAAGGCAACTATCAATTCAGACTGTGCAGGTGTTGCTTTTGATATTAAAGATGCCTTTTAATTCAGTGTGAAAGCCCTAACTCATTATCTGCAGCACAGTTACCTTAGTGCATTTGCGGATGAGCTGAAGACAAGCAGGCAGCATGCGGTCGAAGAGGCCAGTAATGAGGTCTTTATGCATGGCGCTCAAAGTGGACGGCATGGTGTTGAGCCAGGACAGCATCACAGGACGCCATCCCAACATGTGAGGCTCCATGTAGATCATACCACACCGAGACACCTGCACAGAAATCAGTAACAACCCAGCTTGATCAAGAATTTATTTACTGATTTATTTTTTAGATTCTCACCAATGGTCCATTAGTTTTAGAATAACACAACATTTTAACGTAAATAGGCATTTAATTTATTCATGAGATGATAAAGCTAAATATTTAACATTATTACTCTTCACATTATCCTTCAGAAATCATTCTAATATGCTGACTTGATGCTTAAGAAATATTTCATTTACTTACATATTATACTGTTTAGTGCTTTTGTGGAAGCTTTGGAAGTTTTTTTTAAAGAGCCCCTATTATGGGTTTTTGAAAATGAGCTTCCATGCAGTGTGTAACACAGCTCTAAGTGAATGAAAACATTTAGCTGAGGTTTAAATCTGAAAGTGCACAGTGTTTAAAACTATTGATTCTTTAACAAAATAGTCGACTCAGAGAATGAATCGAGTTGGATTCGGATCTTTTGCTTGAACGCATCTACGTCGATACGGTACATCACCAAATATGTAGTTCCAGATCCGGTAAAATGTGAACGCGCATTTGACTTCAGATACTAGCGGAGCACTGAGAATCACAGGACCGTTCATGACGTGAAGATGACGATCACTGACAGATGGAAACTCGGCTGCAGGGAATAAAGGGTTAAAGTTCATTTTCACAACACTACAGTATAGCCAACCTAGTGCTGTGTTTGTTCCTGTCATTTTTCTGATTTTTGATACAATAACCTACGCTGAAAGGAAGGAGCAGCAGAGACAATTATGTATGGGACTTTGTCAGACTTTGTCAGTAACTGTTGCAGTTCATATGGACCAGTTTCTTCTTTCTCCGGATCATAAAATGTAAGTCTAATTAAAATTGTTGCCTCATTTTGTGTAGTTTGCAAAATAAGTGTTTAATTGCGTGTTATAAGTTGTAATTGCCCCACGAGGCTTGTAATCACTTATCTATTAAAGATCACATGTACTGTATCTCTCAGGTTAAATCTTTATGGGCTATTCACATATCACGTCCAAAACCAAGTCGAAAACGCATCTTCCTTTACCAATTTAAATAGGTTTTGTGTTCATGATCCTCTGCTGTTTGTTGCTATGGCCACCATCAGCTGTTCCTCACACGCGCGGCACGGTCAGTTTTCAAAATAGTTCAACTTTTGCCACTGTGTGAATTAATACTGAATGTGTGTCATTGTCATTGTTATGTGTGTCAATTACTTGGGGTTAGGGTTAAGAGTAGAGTAATATGCTGGTGTTTAACTGCACTGCTTTATTGCATTCCTGCATTAGGCTCCCACATACTCTCTGCTACTTCATAGCCGTGGTGGGTATGTCTCATGCTGAACCCAGTCGACCAATCACAACAGACTGGGTCATCGGACCAATCAGAGCAGATTAGCTTCGCGCTAAGGAGGGGTTTGTAAACAAATGAATCGCTAAACAAATCATTTGGGAGTCGTTGGAATAATTAGGTAAAAATAAATGCATATTATAAGACAATGAAAGTGTTTTTTGACCTTGCATGCATATCAGACTGTTGTTGGAGACCCCCAAAAACAAAATATGACCTTTTATAATACAAAATAGGGGCTCTTTAAGTTTTCTTTGATAAAAGAAAATTCAGCATTTGAAATAAAATACTTTGCAACAATGTAAAGTGAATTTTATGCATCATTGCTGAATAAAAGTATTAAATTATTTTAAAATACAATTCATGGTCACTCCAAATTTTTAAAACAAAAATACAGTCGGAAAATTGACTTAGTAGTGATACGGGCATGACTTCTTTTGCGAAAATCAAAAAGTTTCACACAAGCAGCACTCGCGACCACAGTAGCACTCCAAAGGGTACGAAGTCTATATATTACTCAACCATCTGGAAAGGAGCAATAGTTCAAACAAACTTCATTTTATTCATCTGTGAGGCAGCTGTACTGGGTTACTCATGAAGATAAAGGTCTTCTGTGCTTAATAGTTTGATGAATAGTACCTCATCAAGGTTACGTGATGGAAACAGCTGTCGGATACCGGCTCCCACGAAAGGCCCATGTGAATGGGAGAGGTGTAAGTGAATTGCAAACTAGGCATTTATACGCAGGTGTAAAGCCAGAGGAGACATCTGGGCCAGGCACGACCTCAAGAACATGTAAGCGTGTTCAAATGAATTCTCATTGAACTTTGGTCTAGTTTGCAGTAGGACATATGAGTCAAGCATTAATACATAAAAAGAAGAAGAGCACGAGAGAAATTGCTAGAGACAGATTTGAGCCAAAGGGAAATAGTTTATGCTTGTGCTATAGCCAGGCCTCTTTCTGCTTCCGTCAAAACAAGTCAAGATATTCACACGGATTTGATCTTTATCTCACTCTTTCCCTCTGGCTCTATCTCCAGCGTCTACTTTGATCTGATCTGGTGGCCGTCACACACAACACAATCACACACAACACACACACACACACACACACACACACACACACACACACACACACACACACAAACTTTGATAGTCTCATATGCTTTCCTTATCCATAACACACTCGTTTAATCTCTGTCATCATCACCCATTCTTTTGAATCAGAGTCTTCTGCCCACACTGGGCCTGCAAAAGCCGGCATCCACAATCATAAGAGCCTTTCCTCGGGCTGAGATGTGTGAGGCAGAAGCTCTGTTGGGTACAAAGCCATCTTAGGAGAAGACGCTGAGATAAATAGAGAGAGGAAATTGCGTTGGTGTTGCTAAAAGAAAGAAATTCAGTAGCGACATGCCATTATTCCATTCTTGAGTAGGCTGGAAAGGAGGTAGGGGGGAGATAATGTGGGTGTGTATTATTGTGACACTGCAACTCAATTGGTAAGTCCTCTTTTGACAGGTTTGCCGAATTACAACGACAATCCCATTTGATGGTTTACTTTTTTTCCCCCCAACCTAAAACATCAAAGGCAGTCTGAGAGATGTCTCCGCTGATAAAGATATAACAAAATGCTTTGGGAAATGTGAGGATATATTTTCATCAGATTTCGTCATATTTTAAGACTGTACTGTATTTAAAAAAGATAAATACTGTATGAGCACTGTAGGTTTGCCTTTGTAGGTGGAATAAATTACAGGAATATATTAGTGCAATAGTAAAAAAAAGAAATACCTGCTGAAATTATACCAAAGTTAGAAATAAGAAATTTGTGATGATTAGTGATCAAGAGCAGTGCTTCATTTGTAAATTGATCATATGCGGATCAAATAGGCAATTCAAAGGCACAGTGGACAACACTGAGAACAATGACATGATAATTCACAAGTTTCTGCACAGCAGTTATAGAAAATGGGAATCTATGTTATGGCAAGTTGCTTTCCACCATGTTTTCTGACACATTCAAGAGGGCATAATGTAAACCAATGCAAATCACAGCAGAAAAAGAAGATAATATTTATAGTAATACTTTTTGAAAAATGTGCAGATATCTTTATAAATGCTCTTTGTGTGTCTGAGAAGCTGAAAATAAGCATTCCATAACATTCTGTCTCCAGGGATAAAGTGGAACTAGATAGAGAAGTCAAGCCAGATGCAGAGTGAGGAAATCAAATAAAGGAAACAGTGAGCTTGGGCAAGAAAACATTTTCATATATGATATTCTTCTATATTTGTGGTGTGAGTGCTTACAGTTTATTGCAGATCAGTGTATATGTGAATCAATAAACCTATAGAGATCAATGGGGTTCAGGTTCCCATGTCTTAAATTCCCTAAATGCATTGCGTAGTAACTAGCATTCTACCTAGCACTCTACCCACATTAATCAGACACAGAGAAAAGGTGTGCGAGATAAAAGTAAAATGATTTAACATTAATTAATCGTTTGAATGAATTCGAGAGAGGGAGAGAAATTGTGTGTTTGTGGATTACTTGTGTTTGTACAGTAGTGTCTCTTTACTAACAGCCTACTGATGCTGCAAATTTAATTACTTCAAAAAGCAATGTTTCCCTTTCGTTGCTGAGAAAATATAATGTAGAGATTCAGAAGTGAAGCTCTTTTAATAATAAACTTCACAAGGCAAGTGTCTGCACTGTTGAATATTTCTGTTTGTGCACAGTTCTGTCTGTGTACCGTGTGCTTCAGTGAAGACGCATTCATTCTCAATACTAATTAATAACATTAAGACTGCTTAAACAGTCATTAAACGGATGGAACTACCAGGTCCAATCTGTGCATCCACTATTTAAATACACACAGTTACCAAGTTAATGACGGATTATTTAAAAACACATAGTGGAAAAAAAACTGACATTTTATTGGCTTCATTTATGCACTGCCTATGGGACATTTTATTAAAGAGGCTTAGGAACTACATTTGACATAACATTACAAATTACACCTTTAAGAGATTTTACAAATTACCTCTTTAAAATGTCACTATAATCATAAGCTTTCCTGAATAACAAAATAATTGATCCAAATGGGTGGTCAAACTGCACTTTCCATTTCATTGACATTTGACATCCCATTAACAGGCATGCAAACGCAGGACATCAGAAACGCAAGCTCAAGTGAACTTTGCTGTGAAAGATCAAGTTGTGTGAACTCTGACCTGTGAATTTGTACAACTTTATCTCACGTAAAGAATAAATAATATTTTGTATGTGCAATAACCTTCCTTCATTCTTTAGCCCCACTGCAAGGTGTTTATGCAAAAATCAATTAAATGCTTTTAAAATATAATATAGAGATTTTTTACTCATAATAACTACAAATAAGTTTTGAATTATAGCACTCCACGTTATTTGTAAGTTTAACATCTGCCATCTTACCGTGGCTGGCGAAGCCACCTCTAGGTCCATAGGCTCAAAGATGAGGCTCATCTGTGGGGACATTTGGATGATCTCTCCACTCATGAGACAAAGCTTCTTGTTGTCATCCAGTACTGTGTTCATGTTCTCAATCCACACTGCATCTACAGGCCCATCAAAAATTAGCCACTTTCTGTCAGGACTCTGTTAGGGAGGCAACAGACAGTAAATTTAGACATTGAACAATCTAACCTCAACATTGAAGTGTGCTAAGTCTCAATAATATGCATATTATATTGTATATACTATATAGCATTTGCAGGCCTCACGGTGGCGCAGTGGGTAACACATTCGCCTCACAGCAAGAAGGTCGCTGGTTCGAGCCTCGGCTGGGTCAGTTGGTGTTTCTGTGTGGAGTTTGCATGTTCTCCCCGTGTTGGCGTGGGTTTCCTCCGGGTGCTCCGGTTTCCCCCACAAGTCCAAAGACATGTGGTATAGGTGAATTGGGTAAGCTAAATTGTCCGTAGTGTATGTGTGTGAATGAGTGTGTATGGATGTTTCCCAGAGATGGGTTGCAGCTGGAAGGGCATCCGCTGTGGCGACCCTAGATTAATAAAGGGACTAAGCCGAAATGAAAATTAATGAATATATAGCATTTTTTATATTGGTGCTATAAGACTTTGTGCTGTACAACATTGAAAGACAACAGTGTTTTTCAATTAATGTTAATTTTTTACTCTAATAACTTTCTCATAAAAGTTTCTTCAGTCGATAAAATATGTTGATACTAAAACTTTAACACCATAAAATTAGTTTAACATATCACATGCTTGAATTGCTTGCATAGTTTTGACTTCCTTCTTTCCACTAAAACATGAATTTATTACTAAAATGTTCATGATTCTGAAAATCAAATATGAAAATAAGCATGAGGCAAACATTTGGCAACCGCCTACTCTTAAGTTGCTTTTTATCCCTAAATTACAGCTATAACATGATCTAGTTTTTTTACCACTTTCTTACTGTACAATAGACAATGTTCTACCCTGTCCTCTCACAACTATTTAAATGCAAATATTTAAATTATAGGCAAAAGAAACATAGGACTGAACTGTAATCTTTAGGAATGTGGCAATGACTGAACTCTGAACACAATCTGAACACAGTTTACAGTAAGATATATTCGGTATAGTTGTATTTCAAGCACATATTTCGGCTAAATGTTACCATGGTGAAAACAAATAAAGGAGTTGCATGTCAGACAGCAGCAGTATTTTAATTTAGCATTAATAGTTATTTATGTTTCAATCCAAAATAAAGGATGGGCAAATGGGTGATCAAAAGGATGGATGGTTGTATAGGAGGATAAACAAAATGACAGACGGATGGAGGAATGGATGGATAGAAGCAGATGTATGGATGAACTAACAAATGAGTGGATAAATGTATGAATGAACAAACAGAAAGATAAACAATGTAAATGGATGGATGAATGGATGGATAAAAGAAGAGAGGTAAAATTGGATAAAGGGAGAGAATGAGGGCTAAATGGAGGGATGGATTGATGAATAAATGAAAGGAGAGAGGTCTAGTTCTATTTATGAACAAATGAATGGATGGATAGATGTTTGGAGGTATAAAGTAGATGGTTAAATGAAAGGATGGCAGTGAGAGATAAATAGAGAGGAAGTAAAACAGGGAAAAAAAAAAA
>CAIGQW010054868.1:3238615-3268666 GCA_903798125.1 Danio choprae
TGAGGCCAAGTTAATGTTTTTATAAAATAAAAAATAAAAGAAATCTTCCACGATATTTTGAATGTCAAACAGTTAAATCAAATTAACATTTCCTCCAAGTACAGCCAGTATTTGCCATCTTAAGACCAAACTGCTAAAGCACTCATGTTATGAAGCTTGTAAGTAAGTAGGAAAACAAGTAAATAAAAAAGATATGGAAGCCAAAGATAATGAGTAAGCGAATTCTGATCTTCTGACAGCCCAAATCTCAACATTAGGAACTTTCAGGACTTTTCAGCTTCAAAATAGCGTAATGTATTTTTTCTTTTGATAAATTATGCTTCAAATACTAAATGTTAATTAACCATCAGTGTATCTAAATACAAATTTTCAGCTACGTGAGGGTGTTTTCACAGTCCTAAATTCACAGTAGAATTCATATAAATTATGTGGTACACTTGCATAATAACCATGGATGCACATAACTGGTACGCAAGTGTGCAATGTGTGAATGTTAAAATAAAAAAATGCGGCCCAGACACAGTGCTAGTGAAGAGCTTTTGTGTACCAATGCTAAGTTGCAGCAATATCAGAAATTTCCACATAGATCATTGTTAAGATAATTATTACAAACACGTTAATATATGTGCTGTTAGCAGTGTAAAATAATGTGCTTGTTTTCATTATATACATTTTTTTTAATTAGTGGTTAATCAAACTCAGCTGCTAGCCAGGCAATTGAGCAAAATGAGAAAGCACCGACTGTTTGCTTGTTCCCACGTATACAAATCTGAAATATAGCAATAATTAAAATAAAAGTTTGTGTTTAGATTTCAAAGATATAAAAATATATGTAATAGATGTACAAATATGCAACTTATATTAAAAAATGGGCCTTTATATTTTGAACAGTATGAGAACCAAGCAACACCTCCAGGTACTCCTTTAAGAATCAGATCTAAAAATTATACGCACCCCTGATAATAACCAGATAATAACACTAAACATAAGTTAATATACAGATGGATGTATATAGATGTATTGACTGCCTCTAAATGTAGGTAGGTATATACATTTGCACAGCTTAATTATTTATATATAAATCAATATTATTTTAGACGGGTTCATTATGTTTACGATATGTTATAAATTAATTTGTACAGATCATTTTTACTCATGAATGGTTATGTTTGAGATTGCAACAGTAGCAAAAAAACAGGGTTGTGCCTGGAAACACATAAGACGATTCAGTAACAATAGCTGGACATGAATTTGGTCAATAGTTGTTGGCATCATTCTTGTTTGTAGTTACAAGATGCCAAACTGCCACCATGGTTATATGTCAACCATTGTTCAGATAGTAGGAGTGACTTCTTTATTTTGCAGAGACACAGAACAAGATGGGATTCACTCCTCCAAATAAATGCTGCTGCCACTCCTAAAACTTTGCAGGGAGTAAGCGAGCTGTCTGGATCTGACAGAAGAGATGGCTTTTATTCAGGTATCAGAGTACAGGGAAAGACAGTATTCATCTTGCTCTAGGCGCATTATGTAAGCGCTGCAGTTGTTCTTTTGACCTGTCTTCTCTGATGGCCTATGGCTGCACCACAATTCTCATTGTCTGACTGTTAGTAGAGCTGTGTGAGGATATTCCATTGTGGATACTAAATGCGAATCTAGGGGAAATTAATGCAACAGTAATAAATCAAAGATCAAGGAATAAGCTCAGCTAGGGCGTATGAACATCAAAGTCACCATGTTCCGGCCTTGCTTCAGTAGATTTGCTCATGTAGAAATGGTACTCTGCCTCGACTGCCTGCCTAGCAATCAAATGAAATAATAGTATAACGCGTCAACTGCAGTTTTCTATTGACATTTTAATCTGAAATGTGAAGTGTTCGAAAGTGTACTTTCTTACATTCACTCCTTTACACCTCAGAGATGACGAGATATAGAATGAGAGAGAGAGAGAGAGAGAGAGAGAGAGAGAGAGAGAGACAGAGAGAGAGAGAGAGAGAGTTGCACTGACCGAAGTCCAGAATTCTTTAGGGTCACACAGGTTTTTAACGAAGTTCTCAGTTTCAATAGTTTGTGTTTTTCACAGATCTGCAATTCTCCGAGCTGCTGAATTGAGTGTGAACACTATTTATATTCAATGTCAGATTCATTTGGCTTTGATCCACAGGCGAAAAGTGGCGAGAGGGAGAGAGGAGAAGGAGCGTGCAATGGGAATTGAGATGAAGTGGAAATGTTTCACTCCTCTGACCCTCGGTAACTCTGTGCTGATAACAGTGGAAGGAGAGGAGGAACTGAGCCAACTGCAGTTGGGAGTCATTCAGAATTGCTTTAACAAGTTTATGAAGCGCTCAGAAATGGTGGCTCAGCAGAAGCCGGAAAAGTCAAAACATATAGTTGCTCCATGAAATGAGATGTTAAATCAAAACAACAAAGGCCTTCGCATTCAAAGACAAAATTCTATCTGATTCTTCAAGTTACCTCATTATGGATTCAGCCGATAGATGTTGCATATAAAAGGCCCTGATATGAAATGCAATGGTAAACACTGCAGAAGGACTTTTCACATTTGATCTAGTTAACCCAGGATCATTCTAAACCCCCGGGTAAACAGAATTCTTTCTTATCTTAAATCACGCTTTACAATGTTCCTTTATGCAGGTTTAACAATTAATCCTAGGTATTCATACACTGACATTCTAAAGCCTGGGTTAACATTGCTATTTGCATATTATTGGTGTCAAGGTCATTGACTGAATGACTACTCTGTGCAACGTGTTTGACATTTTTATACATTGCAGACTTTACTGAAAGTGTTATAAAACTGCAAGACAATAGAATGTCTGTTCTTCACTCCATTTCAGGTGTTTTCCCTCACCATTTTTTCATTTGACCTTTTTCCATTTGATTGCTTTAATGACTGTGTATACAATGTGCTGAGTTTCTGAAACTGTGCAAAGCACAGTAATATGTGTTATACAATTGGCTTATGGTTGCTAAGCATCTAGCATAACTTTATAACACTGGATCGTTTGCACATAACTGGCCCCACAGTTTACTCAAGCCTTCATTTGTTTCAAGCCTTAACTTTCTTTCTTTTGTTGAACACAAAAGAAGATATTTTGGTAACCATTGATATTCATCATATTTTTTTTCCTGTTATGGAAGTCAATGGCTATCAGTTACTGACATACTTCAAAATATCTTTCAATACATTATTTCTTAACTGGTAGGTCACAACCCAAAAGTGGATCACAGAAGGGTTTTGAGTGGGTCGTGGAGCGGGTCACAACTTTAATTTTGAAAGATGCAAAAATGTGAATGTTATTGATACTTAGATGAAATTCATGTGCATGAGAAAAACACATTGTCCTAAAAGTCACTAAGTGTTCACTAGGGTCTGGTTCATACCGTTTCAATACCTGGTTCATACCGTACCCTGCTCTAGAGCATAATAACTTAACATAAATACATTTCAATATGGCATATTATTTAAATATAAAACAATCATTTAATGACAAAAAAATGAACATTTGGAGCTTTTGGCAGATACTGGTCCTACCTTCAGGTTCCCTGCAGCAGTCAGAACTGATTTGACAGCCCTCATGCCGTAATCATAGTGGTGCTGGGAAGAGAGCTGCTCTGAGCACAGTCTATACGTAGCCACAATCTTCACTGAGAGCGGCCGTGCTCTGACAAATCCACAGGAGTAAAGCACAATCTCAGCTATCAGAGCATAGTCTGGCACCATCATAGCTACTGTCCGGAAAAGGGCCTGCAGCAGACAATTACACAACCCTTACAATCATAGAACAAGCCAAATGGACTATCTGCTTCAACGGAACAGGACTGAAACACAAAGTGAACAGTGACAGCAAGTAATGATAATACCTTATCTGCTGTTAAAAGACATATGTTTTTTCTTACTATTAACAATACCAAGAATTATTTATGTTATTATTATTATTATTTATGAAAATAATATTATTTTCATTAATTAAAGCTTGCACTGCTAGAAATCCATAATATTGGTTAAATGTTTAGAACACTGTATAGATTTGTTTGTATCAAAATACAGGTTTTGACTTGTCCTGCATGTGATTGTGATATGTGATTCATGTTTTTAATAAAACATAAATCACACCTGACATTTCTGACATTGACAATGATTTCATGGCAAATAAATATGTTAGATCTGCAAGGCCTGACATATATTTCCAGGGCATGTTGTGATTTGGTTGATGTATGACACCTTCAAAGAGTGAATATAAATATTCCATATGCACTGCACATCTTTACTGGACATGGACTTTGTTCTCAACATGCCTTCAGGTTGTCAGGTAGTTCAGAGCGTCCTGCATAACCAGGGTTCATGGTGATAAAGACAGCACAGGTAGGGTTCAGTTTCAACTCTGTCCCCTCAAACAGCAGCATCTCAGCATGGGCAGAAATACCTGCAGAGCAATAAATAAATAAATAAATAAATATCTACACATTCAAACCCAGACTAAATACATACTATTATATTTATAGATTTCTTCGGAGTAAGCATCCTAATGCTTAATTTAAATGGACTCAACTTCACATGTACGCATCTATTAGGGCTGGAAAAAATATATATAATCTGCAGCTCCACTGATTGAATCTTAAAATGCATTGAAAATCACAGTTGACAGTCTGAATTAAAACATGCACACAAACACGCACCTCTCTGGATGGTTAGAATTTGCTGAGCCACCACTGAAAGCACTTCTAAATCAATACGGTTGAACTCGTCAAAGCAGGCCCAGGCACCAGCCGACAACAAGCCCTGGAAGAGACCAAGTATCTTTACCATGACTTATGGTAAATGTAGTTTGAACACTCCTGTGCTGCCAGATAACTGACAAAGGATGAGCAGGACAACATTAAAACGCAGGTTCTTTGCCATTCTAAGCCCTCTGATTAAGATGCAGCTGTGGTTCCCTGATAGTACTGAGGCTATACAGCAAAAGCATTGCAATCTTTGCTAGCCTACCAAAGTAAAAGGGAAATGCCTGGAAAGCCTGTATTTAAATATAGGACATAGTGGGGGCTAAAAGTCCCAAAAAACCTATAGAAAATAACTATATTTTGATTTTATCTAACATTTTCTTATAGAGAACGTTTTAAATACTATTTTAAAAGGAATTAATGGAAATTGGTTTAAAAAGGTCTTGGTACCTATTATGCTTCTCTTTTACATTTATTCCAACATGATCCAAGAAAATGTATTTATTAAATATAATGTAAACTTATTTAAATAATCAATTAAGTATATTACTTACATATTTACTTACTTTTACAAATCATAAACAACATGTTTAATTACAGGTTTACATTTCTTAGATCAAGTCTTGGACTTGGACTCCACTGTATTTTGCCTATATTAATGTCATGAAAAGACCAAGTTTAATAAGTATTATTTTGTAGGGTCATGTATCTTAGAGACAACAAAATATTAGATAAAACAAACTTTATTATGTACTGTTGTATTTTACAGTACCACAACAATTTTGATGATCTGAATCTGTTACTATAGCAACCTGTGATGGCTGTGCCTTTTTCAATAAGCCACTGCCAAATCCTATTATATTAATGAATTCAGATTTAAATGATATATTTGCTTGTGTAAATCTCATGCATTAAACTTGGAGACTTTGCAAAAGTCTTTACCTTAAAGAATTTTCCAAGAGCAATGTAGTCCAGACCATCGGAACAGTTGAAGACTACACACTGCTTAGCTATGGCTTTAGCCAGATCTTTGGTGGTCTCAGTTTTGCCTGTACCTGCAGGTCCCTCAGGGGCTCCACCAAGATGTAAATGCAAAGCTCCAAATAGAGTCCTGAAAAAGAAAGCATGTCAAAAATTACAGGGATGTTGACTGCAGTGAAAAATCATCTACTGAATTTAAAAATATAAACAGACCATTCAAATCATTTTCAGAGATAACACACGCTACCACTGAAAAAATTAAGCATTGCTTGATGCACAATGTTTTTAAAAGAAGCCTCGTATGACCTCCAAGGCATGATCAAATATACAAATCAAACTTACAACCCAACTAAATGGTTGTTTGAAAAGCCTCTTCTGGATGCAGCTACACAGAAAAGTAGTTACTTTTGATCTTTGTGTATTATGTAAATCATTCAGACCTATAGCAGCGATCAGTGAGAGGGGTGATCACCAGTCGTGGTGTGTTTCCAAGATACTCATAGCCATATGCCAAGCCTGCATTGATCATCTTTGTATGAAGCTGGTTCTCCTTCACACACAGGGTCAAATTAACATATCAGGAGGGGAAAAAGCAAATCAAAGCAGACCTTCTGAGTGTCCAAAACAATAACTATGAACAAACAAGGTCACACAAATATAATTTTCAATTCCACTCAGACTGGCTTACAATCCAATAGTAGCGCAGCTGGCTGAGCCACTCAAAGTTGGTCTCATCATCAACACCCTTCTGTACCAGAGATGCCAACACATCCCGGGCATGAACGTCTAGCACCACCAGTGCCCCAAGTGTCACTCGGTTCTGTTTGGAGAGCTTTCCACGAACCAGAGTCACAATGTCATCGATCTGAGTATTGTTCTGATCCAGATAAGCCTGAAGAGCCTGAAAGCAGAATAACAATTCAGTCATTTAATAAGTATTATGTACTAGTGTAAAAGATCTGGGCGTTATATTAGACAGCAATCTAACTCTTGAAAATCATATCTCCCATGTCACAAAAACCGCCTTCTTTCATCTGAGAAATATCGCTAAGCTACGAAATATGCTATCCATCTCAGATGCAGAAAAGCTAGTTCACGCTTTTATTACCTCTAGGCTGGATTACTGTAATGCTCTGTTCGCTGGTTGCCCAGCATCTTCTATTAATAAACTTCAGCTAGTACAAAATGCAGCTGCCAGAGTTCTTACCAGGTCTAGAAAATATGATCATATCACCCCAATTTTATCCTCCTTACACTGGCTACCTGTTAAGTTCCGTATTGATTACAAAATACTACTTCTCACCTATAAAGCTTTACATAATCTAGCTCCTGTTTATCTAATTAACCTTCTGTCTCGTTACAATCCAACCCGCTCTTTAAGATCTCAAAACGCAGGGCTTCTGGTAGTACCCAGAATAGCAAAGTCGAGTAAAGGAGGTCGAGCCTTCTCATTTATGGCTCCTAAACTCTGGAATAGCCTTCCTGATAATGTCCGAGGCTCAGACAAACTCTCTCAGTTTAAAACTAGATTGAAGACCTATCTTTACAGTAAAGCATACACTCAATGCATCGCATAACGGTATGATGTATTAGTGTGTTCCTCCTGTCTTAATACACCAGCCATTGTGTTAGAAACTCTCATATGCTTTGCATATTTGTTATATAACTGCCATTTTCATCTATAATCCATTTTCTTTCTGGTTTAAATACACTATGAACAGCAGCTACGCTAATTATTCTCTTTATTTTCTATTTCCACCTGGGGATACTCATCCCGAGGTCCCTACAGATTTGCAGCGCCATCGATGCGATCGTAGACCTGTGAAGAGATGATCCAAAGGTATCCTGGACCAGGCCGTATCCCGAGCTGATACTGTGGTGGTCATGGAGGAATGGAGTGCATGAGACTGATTCCTGAAAGGCTACAGTGACGAACAAGTCTACGCTTGATCCTGTGGGCCAGCCTGACCTCCCGCTGGTGCCCTACCCACACCTGCAGCTTCCACGATGGACGTCCAGCTTCTCCAGCCCTGACGCCTAGACTGCAGCTCCACACAGGAAGTTTGGCCAGAAGAAAAATGATCCTGCCTAACATAGCCTGGTTTTTCTCGAGGTTTTTTTTCCTTCACTTCGTCAATTGGTGAAGTTTTTTCCTCGTCACTGTTGCCACTGGCCTGCTCGGATCGGGACTAGTGGAGCTGCGCTTCACTGGATTTGCTCTTCAGAATTGAACTTTCAGCAGTAAAACTTAAACCACACTGAACTGAACTGAATTAAACTGAACTAAACTCTGAAATCTGGACTTTACTAGAACATGTTAAGCTGCTTTGACACAATCTATCATTGTAAAAGCGCTATATAAATAAACTTGAATTGAATTGAATTGAATACTAGTCTACAGTAAGACATTGATTGTAAATAAATGTGACTCAAAATATAGCAGATAATGACAACACATTATCTTGCTTACTATAATCAGAGTAATATTTTATCTTGATGGTACACTTTAGACATTATGTTAGCTTTAAAAACCTGTTCAACTGCAAATAACTCTCATTAGAGCATTTGTTTAGAAGTAATACATTTTTGTTAGTTAGTGGACTATCTGAGTTAGACAGGAGTCAGCTAGAGTTAGTAAATTAAGCTAACATACTTGCAAAGTTGCTTATAGTAAGTAAAATGTCTTTGTGAGCAGAGATTGAGTTGGTGAACATAAGTTGGCATTATTTCAGTTTTAAAATGACATGAGGTTGAGTAAATAATAAATAGTAATTCATTAATTTTTTTGGATGAACTAACCCTGAATAGCACACAAACCATTTTCAAACTTTGAGCAAAAATTACGCCACTGTCAAACCACAGCCAATTACTCATGACAACAGCTTAAGATTTTGACTCTACAGTACATACAGTATAAGCCATATATTGCCTTGATAATGTCATTAATAGCAATTCATAGTCTATCAGAAGTTGAACAACAAAACAATACCATATTCAGGAGAGCACACAACAGTTTAACATACCTTTGGTCCATTTGCAATGGCTTCATGAATGTCCTTTGTCCAGTAAACCTGCGACACACAGAGCACTGTCTGGCCCGGCCAAGCTCTGACCCAGTTGATCCTAAGATCATTCAGATATGCTTCACATGCCTCTCCGATGACCTGGCAGCCAGGAGCCACGGGGATAGTATGCATTATTTTACATTTCAAAAATAGCACATACATACAGCATGGATATGACATCCACCCATCTGACCTTGTGTGATTTCATAATGCTTTGCTTATGTCTCGAATTTAAATTAAGAATTCACCCATTTACTGTAGGCTCCACAATGGTTAAATAAATCCTTTTTATCTGTTGAAAAGATTTTGATCTATTGGTTTTGATATCCCACTAAATCATTTTGTGGTATGAAACGGACATTTGAGAAAAAAGTAGTAAATAGATTTGCATTCACTATGCATGTTATTAAAGAAATGTCTAGACTTTGTTTCCCCATGTTGACATTATAAAGATTTTGTATTCACAAGCAGCTAAAAAATAAATTTAATATAGAGCCCTAAAGCCTTAGAGTGCTTCCAAAAATATAAAATAGTTCAAAGTATGTGAATGCCTTTCAGTGGCATTGTAAATTACCTGTGTGAAGGATTTGTCAACAAAAACCATTAAAACACAAGCACAGCTAAACAAAATCAAATCCAATTATATGTCTTTCATTTTTGCTATTGAGAAATCCACTGACTTAGAGAAAGTTCATACAATTCTGTACCTTGTGTATAGAGCGAAGCATGCCATTCTCCAGCTCCAGGAGCCATTTTTCCACCTGCCCACGAGCTTTAGAGGTAGAGATGATATCTAGCAGCTCCACCACCTCACCTTCACTGCTTCTCATATGAGTGATATCCAAAACATCAGTGAACACCACGCTCGCAATACCCTCAAAGCACTTCTTCAGGTGAGGCTGCACCCTAGAACATAAAGCCATCAGTAAACTGTTGCCCTTTTCCAATGCAAGTTCTATATTTCAACGGCGGCGGCATGCGAAACCAATTAAACCCTGATTATGTTTCTGCAATACAGAGGTGTTAAGAAATCTCGGGTTCAAAGAAAAAGCTATACTCAGATGTGCAACCCTGCCTGATGATATCGCAGACAACTTTCACGCTGAATCACCTGGAGTCAGCGACTCTATTAACTTTTATCTTCATTTATTATCACATCCACCCTCAGGTAGTTTGTGACCCACACCTCTACCAAACAGCTGCTGCAGTTCACACTTTATTCTTCTGCAAACTTTGAATTTCTTCTCAAATGCCACAGAAGTGGGAGTGCCATAAAAGATGAGAGACACTGCGACACTGGGAGAATGAGACACGGGGAGCAAGAGAGAGGTGGATGGAACTGAACTCAAAGAGCAGAACATTCCTAGTTTTGTGAAAACCATAAGCCCTATAGTACTGCAATTTGAACTAGCATTTGAGGCATCATCATTCATCATTAAACAAATACCTGGGGTGAAATATAACAAGATTTGCTTATACGTTAAGGGCCTACACAGGGGAGCCACAGCAGAGAAAGTAGGCCAGAGTGTCACAGGGAGAAGAAAAAGCACTCTAATTAAATTCCCACAGTAAATACTGAGTTTTAAGGGGTTCAAATTGGGTTTTTGGAGGCCGAGGTGAAGCTAAATTGCTTTTCATTTGTCCTTCACTGTTCCTTTTGAGGTCTCAAATGCTAAATGTTCTTGTAGGCAGCATAGGTTAGGTAGGCGGCATAACATCAGTTGGATGTGCCCTGGGAGAAGTGCCAAAGTAGGCTATGTCAGAGCATAAGATATATTCATAAATATCACAGAGATTATAGCTCTGTGAAAGTTGTGCTTCTTATTTCATGTTACAGTAAATTACATCCAGCTCACATTCAAGATCAAGGCAAAAATTCTTGGGTATACTAAACCCTCAGAAATACTCATTTCCAGTAGTACTAGTGACATTTATTTTATGGATTTATTTGGTATGGAGTTGAGTAGGTTAATATGTGTTTTATTCTGTTAAGGTCTTATAACATTTCATTAAGGGCGGCGCAGTGGCACAGTGGGTAGCACTGTCGCCTCACAGCAAAAAGGTCGCTGGTTCGAGCCTCGGCTGGGTCAGTTGGCATTTCTGTGTGGTGTTTGCATGTTCTCCCTGTGTTTGCATGGGTTTCCTTCGGGTGCTCTGGTTTCCCCCACAAGTACAAAGACATTGGATAAGCTAAATTGTAGTGTATGTGTGTGAATGAGAGTGTATGAGTGTTTCCCAGTGATGGGTTGCAGCTGGAAGGGCGTCCGCTGCGCGAAACATATGCTGGATAAGTTGGCGGTTCATTCCGCTGTGGCGACCCCAGAATAATAAAGGGACTAAGCCGAAATGAAAATGAATGAATGAATGAATAAAAACACTATCATTTAGAGTATAGAACATTCATTTTGATGTTATTTAAAAATCAAGGTTATTCGGCCAATTAATTTAATATGTTTTCAAAACATTGGTCTAAAAATTTATATAAACATATCTAAAAATATGGCACTTTTTGTTATTTTATGCAAAAACTAATTCTAATTGACAATGTTTTTAATTTTAATTTTGGAAGCAATGAACTCTCAATGACACACCAAGAAGGTCGCTGGTTCAAGCCTTGGCTGGGTCAGTTGGCGTTTCTGTGTGGAGTTTGCATGTTCTCCCTGTGTTGGCGTGGGTTTCCTCCGGGTGCTCCGGTTTCCCCCACAAGTCCAAAAACATGCGGTATAGGTGAATTGGGTAAGCTAAATTGTCCGTAGTGTATGTGTGTGAATGAGTGTGTGTGGATGTTTCCCAGTGATGGGTTGCAGCTGGAAGGGCATCCGCTGCGTAAAACATATGCTGGATAAGTTGGTGGTTCATTCCGCTGTGGCGACCCCAGATTAATAAGAGACTAAGCCGAAAAGAAAATGAATGAATGATGAATTCTCAATTCCAGAAAATCCAAGTGGTGTCCTAATTTTTTCCATAGTCATAATATTTAATCTATTTTCGAGATATCAAGTTCTAGCGATAGTTTCACTTCCAGTTACTCTTTATGGGAATTCACAAAAAGAAATCATAACAGTGCCGCACGTCAGAAATTGACCCAAACTTGCATCAGCTTACGTTTTTGGAATAATTGATATAGAACAGACTGAGCTAACAGTTCTTTCCGACATGCAGTCATCCAGGCTGGCCTTATTATGGAGCAATCCATCAACAAAGCGGATCACAAACAGCAAGAATATTGAAAACAGAAGCCTTCAAAATCAGATCCCGTTAACTGCTGACAAACAATATTCCTCAAGCCTATAAATCACATTGTTTCCAGAAAAGCCTCTTTTCCTTTGAGGATGTGGAGAAAGTGTGAGATTACTGTAGCTCACACTACACTGAAAGTGCAAACCCACAAAATTCTGACATATCCTATAGCGCAGCAACTGTTGTAACAGCACCAGTAGATATAGATCAAGCAGAATAATCAATAGCGTACAGTCGATATGGATGCTTTGATGCCTAATACTCAAAAAACAAAAGACAAAAAAGGACTCAATTACAGTTCTAATGGCATTATATACTTTTCACTTCAAAAGATAGGGATGATAAAGAAAATTAATACTTTAATTTAGAAAGCAATCATTAAATTTATCAAAACTGACAGTAATGACATATATTTATTTATTTATTTATTTTTCAGTTCTCTAGTTTTGGAATTTCTATTAATGCAAGAGTTTACCCTTACTTGTTCCAAACCTGTTTGCCTTTCTTTCTTTGACCTCCATAGTATTTGGTTTTCCTTCTATGGTTAATGGTTACAGGTTTTCTTCACAATATTTGTTTGTGTTCAACAGAAAAAGTAAATATTGAGTCAATATTCATTTTTGAATGAACCATTCCTTTTACTCTTCCTCATGTTGTTTTAAACCCTTTTCTGTTAAAAACAGAAAAGAAGATATTTTGAAGAATGCTGGTTTCAAGTACTAAGAACTTCAATGGTAGGGCAAAAAATGGAAGTCAATGGGTACCAACAACCAGCATCTTTCAGAATTCATGTTGGGTGAACTATCCCTTTAATTAAAAAATCCTTAACAGTAATAAAACAATTATAATGATGGAGCAATGGCAGCTGATTAAGTCTACCATCATAGGAATAAATTGAAACATTATTAAAAAGTACATCAACTCTAAACTTTTGAACATTTGTGTACATAATAATCAAGTGATAGGTAATGAGATGCCACAACACTGCTGAAACTAAAAGTATCATTAATTAACTGACAACTATATCAGAGTAAGTAAAGTTTGGAAATATAATGGCAAAAATCAATCAGACTGTCATTACTGAGCACTTTGCAAAGCTCTTCTGTACCTGGTTGGATCTTTAGTCTCAGAAAGGATCTCCAGCAGCTCGTCATTGGACAGGAAGAAGAAGCGGGGGAAATATAGTCTTTTCTTCTCCAGGTATTCATTCAGACCCTTTAGAATGAGTTCCAGTAACTCGTTACTGGGTTTCATCTTGTCTAGCATCTTTTCGATGGCCACCACTGTCAGAACATGCTTGTCCTAAGAAAGAATCACATGTAAGAGACAGAATTAATGCATCAAAGGAATACTTGTAAGTACAGTGACATTTTATGAGAAATTTACCCATATCTTATGAAATTCAATCAATTAAATTTGACAACTAAAATTTCTCACTATGCAAAATATGTCACCATGATGATACAGTTGTTGCACGTCAATAGTTTTACCGTTTATGACCACATAGCCAAACAAGGTTTCTTTTTTACTTTAAAAAATGTATTAATTGATTTATTTATTTCTATTTCACTGGATATCAATTAAGGATAATAATAATAAAAATAATAATAATAATAATAATAATAAAAATGTTTACACAATTTTTATCCATTAAAATATTTCACATATCACAGATTCCTCTGACTTAAAACAGCTTGTATGACTTAAAAAATTAAGTTGGCTTAACTTATAATAAGTTAAATTAACATAAAAAACATGAAAATATTTATTAATTTACATTAATTTATACAGGACTTTAGAAATCACAGATTATAAATAAGATGTATATATTTTAAATAAATATAGAAGTATATATTTTTCGAATGAATGGAGGATCTTGATCCTTCAGACAAAAAAAGTAGTTGAGGGGAATGCTTATTTCAGTGCTTTTTTGTCTTGTTTTAAATCAGGTTCTCTTGGAAGGTTGCTGAAGCAGCTCTCTTGCTGCTCTTAAAGGGAGCTGGGAAGCAGAAGGCTGCAGTCCCATTGAGCAGTGTAATAATGTTGCACTATACCGCTCTGTATTTCTAAATACAGTATGTAAAACTGTGCACAAGAGAGTGACTGCATGCACAAGAGGGAGAGAATCAAAGGTTTTTTTAGTTTCAATGGTTTGCAAGAGACACCAGTTCACTGTTTGGCCGAGAATTGGCCTTAAAATCTGCATGCACCAGAAGCTGATTGGATGTAGTAAAGTAGGCATTTCATTCAGAAAGATCGGGTAAAGTGTTTTAGAAGAGTTATTACAACCTAACAGACACCTCCTTCTCACCATTTCTGTTTGTTCTTATAGCGCTGTCAAAACTAACAGTTGGAGAGGCGTGTTTAACATACTTAACCAATACGTCAGACAGACATAATCTAAGAATTTAGCAAAAAAAAATAATGGAAGTGCATTTTCAGATTTTAGAAGAGCAAACAATTTTTTTTTCTGAATGACATGCACAGATGAATTGTTCACCACAAAACTAGCAATGTGCGCTAACAAAATCATATGGTTAATTTTTATTTCATTTGTACTTTAAAAAAAGGTCTGGGTGCAGAATTTGGGTTGAATGGGCTTTTCCTTCAATGTACTATGGGATTTAACCTTTTTTAACACCTCTTCATAACAAACGCCAGGGCATTATTCATGGAAGCTCGAGCAAATTACAAGCTGAAATGTAATACTTTAGACTCAGCTCAAATCAAAAACTACATGTATGAGAAAACACTTCGATATCAAGAACTTCAGTAATAATTTAATCGATCAGTAAAGTATTTTTTGTCAGTAGCTAGCTATATCAGACTGATCTCTACAAGACGATTTCAAGTTCAGCTCCTGAGCCTGCAAATCATAGGTAATGAAATACCCTCACTTTCTTTTAATTCGCTGCTCTCAACGTTCAAATCCGGCGATGAAAAGATTATATTCATAACCGTATTTCTCAGCTTTCACAAAAGAGATCATTCATGAAAGGTGTCTTCCACTAGGAAAACTCATCATTGGCTGTGTGATTTTCAAACGTTCCTCCAAAGGTTGTATGAAGGCCATGTCCTTCATTAGAGAGAGAGGAAACAATTGGATACCCCGTTCCTTTCCCTTTCCGCCCCTCACAGATGCTGCTCACCTGTAAAGAGATAATAATTGCTTTTTCCCCTTTTCGGATTGCTATTGATTTTCTATTACCTACGCTGACTAGACTTCACGTTCATGAGCTGAGATTGAAGTTTAACGATCACTTTTGGATGACAAAAACAGCCTGAGTTACTTGACAGAGACTGAGAGGAAGTAATGAGGGGTTGTTAATAACCAAAGCCTACACAAAATTACCCTTTTAAAACATGAAAAGACACTATTGGATGACTGTAATGAAAGAGAGAGGGGATGTTTTTATGCCAATTACTCTTTTAATGATTCTCTCCCTCCGTCACGCTGAATTACATTAGAGCGACAGGGTGAGTGCTGCCAGGATGCGCCTGAATGAAGAGATGCTGAAAATCATCCGCTTCCTTTCACAGGGTGCAGAAACATGCAGGTGGGCTGCTCAACAGATCCAGATATTCACAGTTACTGATCGTATTTTCTTCATCAATGCATTCCTTATCATTTACAGTAGCCTTTTAATTGCAGAATAGCTTCATATGTCCCTACTGGTGTCTTGCAGGGTTAGCTCATCATAGAATGAGAATTCTGTGATCATTTACTCACCATCATGTCATTCCAAACCCAAAAGGAATTCATTCATTTTCTTTTCGGGGTTAGTCCCTTTATTAATCTGGGGTCGCCTCAGCAGAATGAACCGCCAACTTATCCAGCATATGTTTTACGCAGCGGATGCCCTTCCAGCTGCAACCCATCACTGGGAAACATCCATACACACCCATTCACACTCATACACTACGGACAATTTAGCTTACCCAATTCACCTATACCGCATGTCTTTGGACTTGTGGGGGAAACTGGAGCACCCGGAGGAAACCCATGCAAACACTGGGAGAACATGCAAACTCCACACAGAAACGCCAACTGACCCAGCCGGGGCTTGAACCAGCAATTGTGCTACCCACTGCGCCACCGTGCTGCCCCCCAAAAGGAATTGTTTATCTTTTAAAACAAATAAAATATACATATATATAATATATGTTAATAAAGTGATCAGAAATGAAAAAGGTATATGAGCTGTTTAAACCAAGTCTTGTTGAGATTCTTGTCCAAGTTACCTTAAACAATTTAATAAACTACTAGTCATGGAAGCTCAAAATTGGACACAAAAACCAGTAAAGTTTGTTTACTTGCATCAAGCAGGTATGGTGGAACTCTTTTGTTAACTGATCAATATTTAAATGTGAATAAAAGCCTAGTTTAAATTTGTACATCATATAAAGCCATAGCGTCCTTTCGGAACACTTGGATTAAACCGCTCAGTTTTTGTTTTTATCTTTTATGAACATTTCATGAGGAGCCAGCCTCTCCAACAGGCAATACAGGTGGTCACATAGGGCCCTGTCCCTTATAAAAGGTCACCAGGATGCCTCCAAAATATATATTTTTGTGACCATTTCTCAGACTTGTTCTTGTGCTCTTCTGAAACGTCATGATTTGCTTCAAAGTAATGCATCAAAAGGTGACTTGTGCGAACCTGCAACAGATTTACAGTAAGCTATACTTATGTCATTTATTTGTATTTTATTTCATTTGTTTATTGCATATTTTCTTTACATAATAGAATATTTTGTGTGTGTTTATAACTATTTATTTTAATTTATCAAACATGCACTCTCATTTACAAGTAAACTTATTTGTGTAAATATTACAACTTTTTATACATGTATCTTATGTTGAATATGTTACAATTAATATGTATTTATACACATATATATTGAAATGGGTCTTTTTTTGTGCTTTGCCCTCCCAGTTTTTAAAGAAGTGGGCCCAATTTTCATGATCTCACAGGGTTCCACAACCCTAAGAACTGCAACTGTTTTGAAGTTGTTGTTTTTTTGGTGAGCAGTTTCAATGTGAGGGGAAATAAAATCTGTTTGATATAAAATATTTTATTTATTTATGTGTATGACATGAGGGTGAATTATGACAGAATTTTCATTTTGAAGTGAACTAACCTTTCCAAAAAAAAAAATAGCTGGCATAGATCTGCAACTGCTATGCTGATGTTTCCCCCAAACACTCCACTGATAAGCATACCTTTCTTTATGTACCGCTGTTTAAGAATCCAGCATTCCTGTACAAGCAACAGCACCTGCCTCCCAGCTGAAATAATATATGTTTGCTTTTCCGAGAAGAGCCATTTATGGTTCATAATGAGGAAATCGTTGAGTGGTGTAGGAATTATTCAAAAAGAAAACATCCTTAAAGAAGCCCAGAATTTTGAATTTAATTACAGAATGTTTATCTCAGTTTCTGTCAAATGGGAAAAGTTAGAAATGCATTAGAAAAGAGTAAATAAAATCTGGAGACGACAAACAGCTCTATAGGTACCGCAGATGAAGAGAGACACCTAGTGGAGATTATGATATTACAGTTTGCAAAATTAAGCACAGAACTGATTTTCAACAACATTTCAACACAGCAGCTTCAGATATGATATATATAAATCATTTCTACATGGCCAAGATTACAGAACTTCAGTGACTATATTAGAACCTTCAGCACATAGTGTGATTAATTTATGCAGTGTCTTTAAACTCCCTAAAAATGTGCTGAAGTTTTTTGAACCTAGTATAGACACTTACTTTCTCAAACCTTGTGTAGGGAAACAGCTTGCTTGATTCTGATCAGTGACCTTGTTCTCTGCACACCCCCAGATTTGAGTCCCTCCAGACAAAATCCATAATATCTATTTGACAGTACAGCCAAGCTACTTTTTTCCGTTTAGAGAAGGACAACAGATATTGATGTTTTTCATCGCACCGAGACTGCGGTTGCCAATTACTTGCTGAAGAGTCTCTAGATGAGTGACTGTGTCTGGGTTTGTGTCTCATAGCCATCTCATTTGTCATGAAAACACTACAGTTTCACACAAAAATGTCAAGAACTTCTCCAAAGAGTTAGTCTTAGTTCCTGATTTAAACAAACTTAAACTTGTGTTCATATTTTCCTGCATATGTAGGGCTTTTTAACTCACCAAGCTGACTTGTTTCATAGTGTCCCTCCAGGTTTTGTCCACAGCAGTAAAGCGACGTCCCTCCTCTGGCATTTGAGCCATGATGTCTGGGGAACTGAAGATGGGCTCAAGGTAAAGCCATGTGCCCTGAACCTTCAACCACTCGTCCATAATTTCTTGAAGCAAAAGCAGCTTATCCTCCCAGTCCCTAAGATACATGGATACAGAAATAATCATAACAAAACAGATACAATATATATGCTAGACAAATAGCTTAATGCTCCTTTGCACCACCAGGTTGAAAGGTTAACATACATTTTGTCATTCCGAACCAATCCAGACTCACGGACATGGTTATAGTCGCATTTTCAATAACGTGCTGCAAAATGTGACCAATTGTGAGTCTTTTATTCAGCAGGCCCCATGGAGATATTAGTGTGGATACGATAAGTAATCGTATAATGCTGAAACATATTCTAATGTCATAGTTACTCACTTTGCACAAAACTACTTGGGACAATGGCAGAAGTGTTTTTCACTAGTCCATAACAAAGGGATAGGTTTACAAATTAAGTGACAATTCTATTCGTATATACTGTAAGTGTTGCATGCTTGTGGAATAAGCACCTACAAGGCACTATTGTTCATATTGTTTTCTGGAAATGTTTCAAGTCATTAACTGGAAAAAAAGTTAATAAAGGGAAGTACAGACAACCATTTTCCATCCCTCACCGTATCTCAGCCTCAAATGGCTTGATGAATGGTGAGCCTCTCATTGTCTGAGTCTTGACAATATGATCATCTAACAGCATCTGGATCTCATCCAATGAGGACAAAATGGAGGTTCCCGTTTCACGATAAGGCAGGAGTGTGAACTCCATCCCAGCCCATTCACTGGCCATGCGCTCCATGGCCTTTTCAAGGCCGTGCTCCTTACTGGCCCCTTCGCTGATGGATTCAAAGGCAGAGAGATGAGCTTCCAGATGTAGGGGAAGAAAGTGGGCCACACAGGCATCCTCCTCTGAGGGCTTGAGAGGGAAACCGACAACTGCAGACATGGCCTCCCAGTGGCGCTCGCGCAGACCGGGGTTACAAAGCACCTGCCAAAACAAATCAGGCCCGTAATTAATGAGCAGGACAATGTGGAGTCTGTACTCTCAGAAATCCCAAGAAAGAGTAACAGATTTCAGCCTCTTGCATGTTTATTTATTAAATATTTGGCTAATTTATAATGTTTTCAGCTAGAAATAAGAATAAGGCACTGTCTGTTAAATTTTACTCTTCATTAATCATTCAATAAATTTTTCCTACATCCGCAAAAAAAAAGAAAAAAAAGATTGATATCTCTGTATGGCACCTGCACTATAGGAATGTGTTCCTTAAAGGCTTCTACTTCCGCCTTCACAGAGGTGGCGATTTGAAGAGGTTTGGGCGAGTCCTGGAAGGTTTTCTCCAGCTTGTATAGGGCACGGCTGTAGTTTCCCACATCAACTTCCACTTTGTCCGGGTTGACGGCTGTGAGTGGGCCTGTCACCCACTGATGGTGCTGGCTCTGAAACTCGGCTGCCGTCTCGTAGAGCCGCAGATAAGGGAGCAGTTGGTCTTGAACAGTTTTGCATTGTGGGTACTGAGAGACAGGCCAGCCAAAGGCTTCCTCTTCCTGGTTGATGCCTCTGATCTGAAAGATAGAAGAGTGCATTAGTTTTATTTTGGAGGTGCAACGATAAGAGCAGCTATTTTCAGAGCATCTCTAAGACACTTTGAAAAATCCAGTGGACAAACTAGATTTTAACATCCATTTTTATTGCATTTAAGATTGTGTGAATAGACTTTGACGTGAACACTTTAGGATGACAAAACAAAACCTTTTTCTTCTACTGGACTTTTTAATGAACTAGGAATTTATTCAGTAAATGAGTTTCAATTGTGCTATGAGGCTTTTAGTGGTGTTTCCATCTATTATTTTTATGTAATATCCCAAAAAGATGAGTGAAAATGGAAAATGAAGTATCAAAGCACAAAGAAAATGTTTTTGTACCTTTTCCATAACCAATTCCAGTTTGGAATTGAGGGACTGGGCTTTTTTCAGATACTTGTTGAGCTCAGAGAGGTCACCAAAGTTCACAAACTCCTCCACTTGCAGTCCATAGCTTTCAATATCCTCCAAAATCCTCTCGCACCTCAACTAGAAATGAAAAGCAGACATTTTTACATACATTAGTGCAACAGAATCAGGATGAAGCACAAAGTGCAATCAATCAGCACCATTTAAATGACTTTTATTGTTGATGTTGCTAAGTTTAATATAAAACCTCATGCTTTTGCCTGGATATTTATTTCCTTATTGTTGTAATATGCACTATGCAGTTGAGTTTAATATACAAAGTGTTGTTTAATGTGAAAATTTGTTGTGTCTGTAGAGCTGTTGCCATGTTGACATTGTCTGTAAGTGCTAATTAGCCAGCGTGTGGTATCTCTAGTACCTTGAGGCCGTCCTGGAACTGGCCGGTCTTCTCTTTGATAATCTGGCGGTGCTGATCAAAGATGGAAGGCATGCGTGCATGACACTGAAAGGTCTTGCTGTTCAGCTGAATGTCTGTAGGCGAGAATGTGACATAATCCACCAAGAAGCACAACCTGTTGTTGGACTCCTGGAGCTTTATTTCCAACTGAAGAATTTCCTCTTCCTCCACCTTTGCCACATATGCCTATTGCATAAACAACAAATAGCATATAACATACTTAACCATTTTTATATTTTTTGACAACAGTGTTAAAACAGAGATAATACATTTGAACATAGGAAGTTACAGATGGTCAGTATTACTTTAAGTTCCATGAGTTCCTCTGTGTTTGATGGACTTCTCAGGGCATTTTTTGCTATAGTATCATATTCCTCACACAATCTAGATATCAGTGAGAGGTCAGAGATTACTAGCATGTTACCCACAAAACGTTTCTGTCAATCTGTCAGTGACTTACTTGTTATTGAAATCCTGATGACCCTGCAACATATGATTTACCAGTTTCTGCAAAAGACCCTCTGCTCGCTTTACAAGGGCACGGACCAGATCATGGGAGTGCAGTTCAAACATGCCCAAACGCACCACCTAAAACACAAAAATGTATTCTCAATCTGTTATAATTCTGTTAGGAAATACTAGTAGAACTAAAATTTCAAATAGCTAAATATACCTTCATTGTGCTGCATTGGATTTCATCAGCCAGTTGTTGGTAGCGGATCACCTCCATCATCAGCTCCTGGAAAGAGTGCTGCTCCAGCAAAAACTGAGTAACATCCTCTTCAGCTTGCTGAGACACCAGCGGAGCATACTTATCATAGAGATGGACATGCTTCAAAGGCTCAGCACTTTCTGCACGTATTACCCATCTGACCTTTTCCTGCTGGGCCTCCAGGATCTCTGATAGGATGATGGGCTTTAGAGTATGGTGTGTTTCTGGGCCAGGCTAGAATTAGATGAGTACAAAATTTTAAAATATGAAATATAAATGCCAATGATCTCAGTAAAGACTGCACTGAGATTTCTGTTTGGTTATACATTAGCAAGAAACTATTCTCTCTGTGTCAGTATCATTCATAATTTGCTATAAGTTTATATATGTATGTGTATGTGAAATGTGATAACTTATGCTTCAGAATTATTCTTTCTTTTTAACAACAAATTGCACACTAGGGAGAACATTTCATATGTTTACCCATTCTGAGTACAGCTTTGTCTCCACTCGAGGGATCACACTTAAGGATTTCAGCATTGCATTATACACATTTAGCACAGTGACTTCAAAGTCCTTGAAATCAGGTTCAAATTTGATAGTGTTTCGGTCCAGGACTAGTCTTAGGACAAACCCTGGATGCTCATAGACACGTACTGAATGCTTAAATGAAGAAGAAGAAAAAAACAACATTACTTTGATACAAAATAAATTATAAAGATGTTCTAAAAAAGTTACACAGCAATATAACAATGAAATTTTCATAAAGGAAAGGAAGTTCAGAGATTCAGATGCAGCAGTACAACAGATCATACAGGGTTCTGGGCGATGAGGTGTGTGTAATCTTGAATAGACTCAAGTGCCAGGCTTTGGAGCTGTGAGGTCATGAGTGTGGCCACACAATTGTAGAAAGACTGCAGTCGTGCAACATTACTGTTGTTGGGGATCAGATTGCGCTTGTTACCACGATAATAGATTTTCTGCACTTCTGGTATCCACCTATTTGAACGAAAGAAAGAAAAAAAATCTAATAATTTGCATTGGTTTTGCAGGATTCAGTCTGTTGAATTCAAGCGCCTAAGCTTGAATATCTGTGAACAACTGCATATTGCAAAATTGAGTAGTAAGCGAAATTCAGCAGATAGTTGGGATGATCGATTCATGTGGTCAATGATGAATTGACAAGCATATTGTATGAAAACAGCTGAGAGTGCTTACGTGTTGAGAAGGATGCCTGTGGCACATTCAATGTGTTTGTTGACTAACTGCTGAAAGACAGATAACTCCATAGACTCCTGTTCATTGTGAAAGGCCTCTACATCAATAAGGCGCAACTTCCTGCATTGAACAAGACAACGAAGACGTTACAGTAAAGAAAAGTTACATCCACAATGATAGAACCTAAGCCTCGGCTGGGTCAGTTGTCGTTTCTGTGTGGAGTTTGCATGTTCTCCCTGTGTTGGCGTGGGTTTCCTCCGGGTGCTCCGGTTTCCCCCACAAGTCCAAAGACATGCAGTATAGGTGAATTGGGTAGACAAAATTGTCCGTAGTGTATGAGTGTGAATGGGTGTGTATGGATGTTTCCCAGAGATGGGTTGCAGCTGGAAGGGCATCCGCTGCGTAAAACATATGCTGGATAAGTTGGCGGTTCATTCCGCTGTGGCGACCCCAGAATAATAAAGGGACTAAGCCGAAATGAAAATGAATGAATGAATGAATGAATGATAGAACCTTAGAATGACATCTCAGCAACATTAATTTTGGGCCTTTATGAAATCAAAGTGCATGTAATGTATTAAACATGCATCTGCAGAGCACTTTAAATAAATGTTTTGTTTTAAATAAAGTGTACAGTACTTCAAATTATGATTCCGTACATTGAAAAATATAGTAAAAAGTATTTTTTAGTATTAAAGGTCTAAAAATATACATTCATTATACACTTAAATATATTCTACAAACATACAAAATTATTTCTGTAACTATGCTAGTGTGACATTCTGGTATTCTCTAGTCTTATAGTGTCTTTATGTTCATTTGACACTTACTTGAAAGAGACTTGCCACAGACCCAGTACTTCCATCATAGTGTAATTGACTGTGTAAAGATGGTTTCTCATCCTCTTCTGTGCCTGAAGAAATGATTTTTTCCATGGCTTTGGAATGATCTCCATTCTGCAAGAGACAAAAAAAAGTTTCTTACATAGGTGATTTAACAACAGGATGCTAACGGGTATTATAACTGAAAGCCATATACTGAAGTTTAAAAGTGTTCATACCACATTCTTAAATTAACTAAACAAATTAGGAATAACTGGAATAAAGCAGTAGACAGCTTCAAACTTTCAAAGTTATGAGTCTCCATTAATATGATAAATATGCATCATTAACTAGAATGCTTTTATGGCTGTAATTATTATTTTTTAGTCTTGTGAAAAGCACCATTAAAATTAATTTAGCGGGACTCACTCCTGTCTGTGTGGGGGGAGATCTCTGGCTTTAAGTTGTTTATTTTCTCTTGGGTCCTGCAGCACAAAATCCACTACATGGAGAATAAAGGGTGGTCATGGATGGAAAACATTTTAATAGCATAGAGATAATAGCAAATTATAACTAAGTAAATAAATACTTGTTTATTAAAATAACAGTTAGACTTGTTTTGTTATAACAAGTGCCTACACCTCAGATTTTGTGAATAGGCATTGAATACGAAAAGGTCCACAAAAACCTCAATGCTTTAGATCAATAAAAAATGTAATGCAACTCTATCTATAGACTGTACCAATATTTTTTTTTATACTGAGCAGATAGTCTTCTCTCATCTCATCTGAAAGAGCCTCAATGGTTCTGGTCAAACTCTTTAGGTTTTCTGGGACTAAAGCAAGGACATTCTTAAGCCAGGAATCCTCCATGGCTGCCACGTCTTCTGTGCCGATGCCATTGCGGATGTAATAACAGTACCTCTAAAAGAAAGAGTCATAATGTTTGTGTTCAAACTGGAAGAGGATATTCAGAATTATTAATCAAGCAGCAACCATGCAAGGCACATGCAAATGAAGCTAAACTGAAATAAAATAAACATGCACATAGAAGTCTGTCCTTTACCAAAATGTCCTTCTCTGCAGCGGTAGGTGGACCTGAAGTGGATGGGGTGCTGATTTCTGTGACTGATGTAGCAGGGTCATCTTCACGGTGACTGAAATCATATTGTTCCTTTAGTGATTACATGTGACAGCTACAATTTGTCATCGAGAACTCATCTTTATGCAAATCAAACCCACATAATAATGCTGACGAGAGCACTGCGAAACTGCTCACGATCCCTCTTGGGCTGGACGCCACCACGATGCTTGAAAGATGCTCCTGAAATCCATCCATCTTTGGATCCCACATGCTGTAAACCTTGATGACGAGTCAGATGCCACTGTACTCCAGCTTCCTGCGTGCCTTTTTAAAGGAAGTTGCAAATGTTTTATAGTTTCATTTAGACTAAGGTTGCAAATAGTAACATAGCTAACTTTTTTACTAAATCAAAAAGCATCTCTTACTTGAGTGTAAAAAGCCTTGGGTATCTTGCTGAGCTGTCCCCTGAAGTTTAAAACTTGGATTTGCTTCATGCCAGCGAGGTTTGGACCGGACCTAAAAATTACAAGTCTTATTGTTGATTGAAAAGAAATAACCTTGATTAAAAGAGATTTAGTGGATATGTTGGACTTACTTGCTGTATCTGAGGTAAAAGACCTAACGATTTGTCTGGTTTCTTGGGGGGATTCTTTTTGCCAAATGACCCCTGGGAGATGATCAATAAGAGAATTAGTAGTAGTAGTAGTAATAGTAGTAGTAGTAGTAGTAGTAGTAGTAGTAGTAGTAGTAGTAGTAGTAGAAGTAGTAGTAGTAATAGAAGTAGTACTGGGAACTTGTGTAGTTATGTATTTCAATAATATCTAAATAACCATTGAAATGAATTATTCAGTTAAACCACACTAGTAAGATAGACATAGCATTTTTTATTTATTTAATTTTTCCTTAGTTTTTTTATGCAATCTAGAATAGCAGCACAGCAAACAGATTTGTTTGTGCTGTGCCTTCTACTGTACTTATAAGAATTTACATTTCCTTGGGCCTAAGGATTATTAATTTCACATGCTGTGAAATGCCTCTTATATTGGCCAAAAATGTAACCTTTTTAGGTTAAAGTTGGAAATATTTTTACATGCATACACTTCAAATGAAAATCCATGTCATTACACTATATAATATCTGTATCCAATAATATCTAGTCGTGGACAGTAACAACAAAGTATAATGTATTTCGTTGGTACTTAAACTAAGTTGCTTTTTCACGTAAATCTGTTCTTTACTAAGTATTTCCGCAGGGGGAGACTTTTACTTCACATTTCAAAGTCAAATATCTTACTTTTTACTCAACTAATTTTTGCAAATTCAGTTGCATATTTAAGACATTCAGATACAATATTGTAAAAGAAAGCAGATGTAAATCTGTTATTAATACAAGTTTTTATAGAACTTAAACTTGCAACTAGGTTACAAATAAACCTTAAAATGAAATGACCTGCTCTGAAATTTTAGTTAGTTGTGAAGAAAATTGTTTAGATTCGAGATTTTAAGTACATGATCATTTTATGCATATGTGTCTGGCTAATTAATTAATAGATCTGTGTGCTATGAATAACATTAACCAGTTTGTACATTTACTCTAGTGAGAGTGCAATTAATATCTCTATTAACTCAAGTACATGGTTTGTAAACTTTGTCCACCGCTGATCATATCCTGAACATTGTAAAATAATTTGTTTAACTAATTTGATTTCGTGTCTCATTTATTTGAAGAGAAGTTCTCTGGTGTGCGCGTGAGGCTCATATTCTTTTGATAGTTTTTCACAGTCAAAAATGTCTGGAGTTCATCACATATCACATACAGTTGAAGTAAAAATTATTAGCCCTGTGAATTTTTTTTTTTCTTTTTCAAGTATTTCCCAAACTAAGTTTAACAGAGCAAGGACATTTTCACCATATGTCCTATAATCTATAATGTCTATAATATTTTGTTTTCTGGAGAAAGTCTTATTTGTTTTATTTCAGCTAGAATAAAATAATTTTAATTTGAATAGTTTTAATTTTTTTTTCAAAATCATATTAAAGTCAATAATATTAGCCCCCTTAAGGAATATTTGTTTTCAATTGTCTACAGAACAAACTACTAAGTTTAAAAATGTGTTGAAAAAAATCTTCTTTCTCGTAAACAGAAATTGGAAAAAAATATACAGGGGGGCTAATAATTCAGGAGGGCTAATAATTCTGGCTTTAACTGTAGGCCTATCTACCGTTAATACTGTAAATCATATATATCATAATATATATTATGATATATCATACGTTAGTTTTTTTAATAATAATTATAAGTCAAATTATTCATTAAAAATGTAAACATGCTCCTATTAGCCTGAGAGAGAGAAAATGAAAAAACAGCACTCACTGGCATCATCTCCATGTTTAGCACTTTGTGTTTGCGTCTTCACATTGAATAAAGTATTTATTTTCACTTCTTGAGCTGAAGCAACGCCGTATTTCACACACCTGCGAGAGAAGAATTAGTTAGAGAGAGACAAATTTACCAATAAGCACAGCTTAGCCACCTGTCCAACGGTCTCTACGCTGCACAGTAGCTTAAACGCGACGCTTTCTCTGGAAGAAACTGTGTTATTAATACAGTTAAATTTTAAAACTTATTTGAAGTTGTTACCAGTGTTTGTTTGGTGATTTATCCGCTGTGAAAGTGACGTTGCTAGCCCGGTAACCAAGGAAGCGTGAGGCACAGCGGAAAGGGCTGTGATTGGTCTACATTAGACTTGAGGCAGCAGTGGCCCTCCCCTGCACGCACACGGTGAGGTTTTGTGTATTTGGTATTCTTGTGTGTAGTGCGTGAATTGTTTGGTTCGCAGTTATTGACGTAAGAATACACTTTATTCTGAGTGCAAAATTTGTGCTTGAGGCCGCTAGTCAGTCAAACGCAAAAATGCACACAACCATAGATAAAGCAGCAAGAAACTGAAATGTACTTTTTTATTTAAAAAAATTATAAAATGATAAATTAATAAATAAATCTAAAGAAATAAATTACTATCACAATTTATCCACAGTCTCATTCAGATATGGCTATATAGTCAATATTTGAAGTGAATCAAAAAGGTTTTATGAGAACTTGAAGAAAGGTTTTGATCAAACGTTTGATCAACACTTCAAATTTTGACTAGCCTACTATATATGCATATTGCATGTAGGTCAAATGCGTAATATTGCTTAAAATGTAGTTTAATAAAATGTAGTTTTATTAATTTATAAATATTTATTTTTATTATATATTATTTTATTTTATTTATAAATTCATCAATTAATGTATTTTTTAATAATGATAATTTTTTCATATATTTTCAATACATTTTTCTTATAATTTTCAGATGACACAAAAATGTCACTCAGTGTAACTTGTCAGGCAACAAGAGTCATTTGATTATATTAAAAACTATTTAAACTACCAGCATATTTTTTTAATATAATTTAAGCCTACTTATTATTTAATATATTTTAATGTTTCATGTTTATGCAGATAATATCTTTTATGCTGAATGTCAATGGTACATTTTTACTCATATTTTAACACCAAAATGTGACGTGCTTCAAATGTCTGGGTTCTTTTTCATTTGCTTCTTTCTCCAGTCACTCAATAAGAAAAAAAGGAGGTCAAAAAATCAATATCCTTGAATGGAGAGAAACAAATAAAATATAAACAATTGAAAAGCATGAAATATTTCGAATGAAGGAAATGCATGGGAACTGCGACAAAAGGAAAGAGAGACACAGAGTTTCATTAACCCCTCACCGTGTCTGAGTGCCATCAGTCAAACATCACAGTGCTCTGACATCAGACCCCTGCTGCTCTTTCATCAGTACATGATGAGCATCTCTCAAAGGAAAACCATCTCTTTGAGTCCCATCACACACCGCACGAGGCTGTTTATGTGTGATTGACTTAAACAGAGTTTTGTTGTTGTTTTTGTTGTTGTTGTTGTTGTTGTTGTTGTTGTTGTTGTTGTTGTTGTTGTTGTTGTTGTTGTTTTAAATGGTTGAACAGTACAAGGAAGCTGTCATCTTTTAACTGGTGAGTGGAATTTGTGCATTTTCTAAAGAAATCCTGCTTCTTAAAAAGTGGAATTACTGTGAAAAGCATAAGTAAAAAAAAAAAAGTAAATCCTTTTAGATAAATAATATGCCATGGCTGTTGAAATATACTAAGAAAAAAATGCCCATTTTAAAAGGGCGCACATACAGCTCAAGTCCTGTCAACACTAGAGGGAGCAATTACACCACTGAACTGCTAGTATGGGGTTTTACCGATAGGTTTTACCAGTATGTTTTACCTAGTCTATGGTCTTACCCTTTGGATTTTGTTAGGCTATTTGTTTTATATTGCAACAAACTCCTATGGTTGTTAGTATAGGTATAAGTATAAAAAGTGTCACTGGCATGATGAGAACATGCTAATAGACCTTTAATTTCGATATTAATCTAGTCATATGTGTACACTAATTTGTTTAGAAAATATAATAATTAATAAATAAAATGCAAATCCACAAAAAAAGCAGTATGCTTGTGCGTGCTGTAAAGTTCACACCCTGCTCTCAAGACTATTGCTAATGCTGACGTCGAGCAGCACATGCACGTGTTTCCGTCATTTTGTAACTGCAGCTAAAACATCTGAAATTGTAGTATTGCTTTAGTTTAACAGGGATTTATTTAGCAAAATGGCATTTCTAAGTTAATGTGATAAGAATACATCTTAAAGTAAGACACGAAATGCACATATACAATATAATATAACAATAAGAATAATCCGCTTAAACACAGATCCATAAACAGCCGCGGCGGTTTAAATTAGATTAACGATGAAGTAAGAAATCAACTGAGAAGTCAGAAGGGCTTCCGTCCACTGGGTGACGTATGTCAGGATGGCCGAGCGGTCTAAGGCGCCAGACTCAAGGTTCAAACCTTCCTGTGAAGCGGGATTTCTGGTCTCCGAATGGAGGCGTGGGTTCGAATCCCACTTCTGACAACACTTTTCTCATAATAATTTAGTTCACAAAATAGTAGAATAATCCTTTCGCTTTGGATATTGTTTATGTTTCGCAACTGCTGGAGCTACTAATTTGAACTTTTTTATTGTAGTTATATTGATTGATTTCGCTATATTGTATATTAGTTTCACTAACATAAATAATAATTAAAAGTTGCTATATGTTTAAAAAGTATGATTATCTAAACAACTTACTCATAAAAGCAATAGTTAGTAAAACTGCCAAACTGCCAAAGGCTACTTATTTTTTTTTTATGAAGTCTGTATTAGTTACTGTACACACGGCACACAGCTGAGCCGTAATTTACAGCATGCTGATCAGTTTTCCAAAAGTAAAGCATTTTAAATGCCAATTCTACCACATAATGATATTAAACACAATACATCATTTGAAATGACTTTTGATTCTGTGGAATCATGGAAATGGTTCATGATTCTTTTTCACACACACGCACACACACACGCGCGCGCGCACACACACACACACACAC